>JAOVVH010000036.1:16998950-17013513 GCA_028566435.1 Scorpiodoras heckelii
GAATCAAATCGTTTTGAATCGAAAATCGATTTTGAATCGAATCGTGAGATAGTAAAAGATCCCCACCCCAGATTGTTCCACTAGTCTATGCACATATAATGTGAAAGTAAACTAAGTTCTTTTGTTTAGATAAATTATCCAAAGGCCTAGATAACCAAGGCAGTACGCCATTTCTGTTGGGTGGTGTTTGTGTGATGGTCTTATGTATGATATGTGTGCTTCTCTGCATGGGTTCTTTAACATACACGCGGCGAATTGGTGGCACCGTGGGTATTGCTGCTGTCTCACAGCAAGAAGGTGTGACGTGAGTCCTCTCTGTGTGGAGTTTGCGTGTTCTCCCCGTGTCTGCTTGGGTTCCCGGCTGGGGCCCTTGTAGGGGGGCAGCTTCCTCCCACAGTTCAAAAACATGTATGTTTGGCAAAGTTAATTAATAAAGAAAAGAACAAAAAAAAAAAGAAAAGAAAAAGAAGGAAGGAAGGAGAGAGAGAGGGAGGTAAGGAGGAAGGAAGGTTGGAAGGAGGGAGGAAGGAAAGAAGGATGGAAAGAGGAAGAGATAGGGTGGAAGAAAGGATGGAAGGAAGGAGAGAGAGGGAGGAAGGAAAGAACGTTGGAAGGAGGGAGAGAGGGAGGGAGGAAGGAGGGAGGGAGGGAAAGAGGAAGGAAAGAAAGAAGGACGGGCATAAGCAGCCTAAGAAAAAAAAATGGGTTGATCCTTGATAAGGCAAAGAAAGGGAAAGACCTCAGTATATTTTTGTAGGCTGTATAAGTGTGTGGGGTGATAAATAATTATTTTCTCATTATAAAGCACCTAATCCATAGTTTACCTGTGGTGTTTTGCTGCACAGAAACATAGTTTCTCTAGTTTTTCTTTAACAAGCATATGCTTAATAGAAAGACCTTAATGCAGTGGCATTCAGGCTTCTGATTCCCTACAGCGTAACAGGCTTAGAGTCTGTGTGTGTTCTTGCTCTATACATATCAAAAATTGTTGTTCCATACTCAAAGTTATTAAAATCTCCATTAACCCTGCACACTCTTAAATAAGCATATATACCTATACAAAATTCCCCAGGACTACATTTTATAGTGAAGACTACACTGACTACATGCTCATTTTGGTTCGGCAAATTGCCATGTTAGCTGAGGTAGAATGACAAATAGCCGAAAGTGCTTCAGAAATATTTCCCTACGCCAGAGAACAGTCAGAATGGGAGACTTGTGCCAGCATGTGTACTGCACACAGGGATTTATCTTGGCATAGGTAATACTACTCACTGTCAATAAATAATGCAATTTATAGAAGGCTTTGTGTAAGAAAAATCTATCCAAGAGTGTGAATAATCGACTGTGTGGCTTGAAACGTACATTACATGTCTTGGGCTCATGGGATATACAATGTTGCTGCTATGAGGTCAGTTACTGGCAGATGGATAAAGGGAAAGGGAGAATACATTCGAGGTTTTATGTAAGACCATTTCTCAGTTATTATAGACAAAAAAAAAGAGTAAATTGTATATATAGTGTATAGGGACAAAAAGCAGAAAGGAAAGAAAAAGTATATAAAATGGCTAATGAGTATTAAAAAAGCCAGAAGTTTCAACACAAAAGAGCAGATGATTGTTGACCTACACAAGTCAGGTAATGGATTAAAAAAAGGCATAAGTAGTTAAAAATATAATTGAGTTCAGTTAGGGCCATCACAAAAGAATGAAGAACAGCTCACAACATTCAGTGTCATTAAAATTACAATTAGTACTGTTTGAACAGAAATACACTTAAAACAAAATTTAAATAAAACTATACAATTTTCATAATACTGCATATTTCACGTATTACTTGTGTGCATTTATTCTCATTTTAATGAATAATGAGAATAATTGTGGCACTATAAAAATTTTCTCTCACAGAATTTGATTGGATTGCACTCTACATAAAAGGATGCTTCGTGTTTTTTTAATGGCTTTTACTGTGGGTGATAGCAAAGGTTGCATTCTTCAAGCTTTCAGTGTTACATCTGAATCGCCATACCCCAAGCACACCCACCCACACCCCCCTGAGGAAAAATGTTAAATGTTTATTCATTAGTAACAAAAAGACCCCCATTGAAACCATCATCAAGAAACCTTCAACAATATAACTTCTGCAAATGTCAGTGTTATGGTGAAATTCAGTAATAAATGAATCCCCAGACTCCGGCTTAGTGGTGTTAAAAGCACTCAGGAGTTATTTGTTCTCTGCTGTTTCTTATTTCCTCTGTTGATTGTGTGATGAATGATTCCACTTGTTAACCTGAACCTGTCTGCACTACACACTATGGCTTAAAAATTACAGTCTGCTGAACAGCATTCTAAATCCATTTCATGTCAGATAGGTTTTTACTGTCCCACTGTCATAATTGAGATGATACATTTCTCCAGGACTGCAGTTCAACATGTAATAAAATAAAGGAGCACAGTACAGTTGTTGTACTTTTACCAAAAGGACAGAACAGGTCATAGGACAGAGTGCTAACAAGACAGAATGATAAGAGCTTCATGACAAACTATGTGGCGTAATTAGCAAAAGCTAACCAAAAACTGTGCAATTTATCTCGGACTACGCTGAAGTACCAGAAAAACTGGTATAGCAGTTGATACTTGGATGGTCACGCACAGGATCTTGGAGGGAACGTTGCACAGTTCTCACACTGATGTTTGTTGAAGCCCCAGCATTGAATTCCGATGTTACTTGAGGCAGTGTTTTGCACGCCTCTCACGTGAATCCATTCTTGCCAGCTGACGCTGGTCACGTTCACACAAAGAGTCTTTTTACGGCCACATTGCTTTCGTAATTTTGAAGTTTCGCTGGAATTTTTGTACTCACGGTACACCCTTGAAATTCTCATATGTAAAAATCCAAAGTTTGTTTCTACCTCCGAAATTCTATGATCCATCTCACAAGCTCCAACTACTGAACCGTGTTGAAAATCACAAAATTGTGATAACCATTCTCATAATGGAAGCAGCTCTAGAAACTTCCATAGATGTCTATCGCTCTATATACACACTTGTGGACACAACCAATGATGTTCACAGGCAGCATTGCTATGCATTTTGCATAGGCTCCAGTACCAGTTTTTCTGGTACTTCAGTGTGTATCATCCATTCATTGTATGTGTGTATAGCAGCACAAGAGTAATAGATGATTGAGTCCCGTTAAAGAGGAATAACAGTTAATTGACTGCATCTTTGACTATCTGTTATCACGCTGCAGTTGTTCCTTTACAATATTTAGTGAAAATATCAGCAGGACCCTACAAATGTGTGACATCCTAAGAGGATATTACAACTCTTACTCACTCACAGAGCTCCAGATGAAAAATGATGAATGTGTTGCAGAAGAGCAACCTTGACATAAACCTGTTCATTATGTTTTATGGCAGAGGTGGTCAAATTAGGTCACACAAAGTATTTTTAGTTGTAAAATACTGTTTTGAATAGAAGCTTCATATTGTAGCACTGGAGCACATTAGTTATGACTCAGAAATATGGCAAAAGATGAAATGTCAATGAATGACAGTAACAAAGGTGTGAACTTGCCAATATTAACTGATAGTTTCTGGTTGCTGTTTCATAATAGTAGTGTTTTGACTCAAGCATTCTGTCAAAGTAAATGGAGAACATTCTGAGTTCATTAGTGTGAAATAAAATCTACAAATGTATTCGTATTAACTGATGATTTTTTGGCTAACAAGCATGCACACACACAAACCATACACCTGGCTGAGAAACACAAAAAGGGTGAACCCAGAAAAAGTTCCTTGTTTCGAAACATTTCATAGTACAATAAGCTTACGCCTTAAAGCCTCAAAATTCAGAAATTTAGTTAAAAACTCAAAATTAAGTCAGTTTAAAGTTACACAAACTCATTTGCAAATCAAATTCTAAAACCACACGTCCACCTTAGTTATTAATTCAGTTCAGATAAAACATTACTTCTTTTTTTTCTAGTTTGGTGAGCACTTGCAAAATAATATTAAAATTAACCCAGAAAAGCAAATAAAATATGTGCTTTGGGATTTAGCCACTTATTTACATGAATTAATTTAGTAGAGATCTTAAAGCATTTACATCATTTTAACAATAATTTATGTTTTTGTGTAAAAATCACATATTTGTTTTTGTCATATTTATTGAACCACTGAATAATCCAAGGTTGCCACCAAAAATTGGTCAAAATTGGTACTTATGGTTTTTGGCCAAGAGACAAAAAAGACCAACATTTTGGAGAAGATTGAATAAGCCTACTGCAAAATGCCAAACACTGTGTAAGACTTTACAAATAATGTTAGTGCTCATGGTAATTGGACAGAGAATAAAAATGCAGTTTATTTGCTGAGCTCTCCTGCATTTTCTCCTGAAAATTGAGAAGTGGGCCTCAAAACATTTGAATGCAACTGTATTATGGGTTTAAATTGGCCCTACACACAGCAATTATCCCAAATGTTAAGGTGCTTTTCACCATGACCTAAGAAGCAAATGCATATAATTAGAGTTGGAGATGTGTCCAAATAATTTACAAGTTCATAGGGAAGCTTGACTGTGTGTGTTTAGTGCACTGGTGCCTGAGGGAGGGTCGAGCAGGCTGTCATGCCAGAGTATGAAATCAACATGACAGCACTGCTACACAGGTGTCTTGGTCAAGGCGAGAGATTTTGGAATCTCTATTCAACCTAGATGAGTCCTAGCTTTGGTATGATGAGGCATTTCCATCGATCCATGTCAGGTACCGTACCCCAGGTTGTACTCCGCCATCCCATTTTGTGTGTTTTTTTTTTATTGTGAAGGCAACTTTGTACTCAAATGTATTAAATGGTAATTCAGAGAAAAGCGTATGTCTTCTATATTTAGACAGCCAAGTTAAAATGGAACAAAGACCTCAAAAAAAATCAATGTGGCCTTTTGTGGCCCCAAACACAAGCATTTTGTATCTGGACAGCCTCCAGGCAAGCTTGGAGGGCATTTTATTAACATAATGAGTATGCTACTCCAGGCCAGTAAACCTCTGCTGCTGATAAATAAGGAATGTGTTTCTGGAAGTCTGCTTCTTGTGGTAGAGGTCAACATTAACAAGCCAGTAAACTCAAGAGAAGTGGACTGTCATGAAGAGAGATTTCTCTACTCTTAATCTGATGGACAAAATAATGCCACCTATGTAAGTGGCTCACATCTGGAGTGGACTTTTTTGACCCCAGTAATACCTCGAACATAAATGAAGGTGGTTATTTATCTTTGGCTGCCATCATTGCCTTTTCATGCTGCAAACATATTTTTGGAAAACGGCATTTGGCTTCACATAGATGCATGTCTGTATAAAATATACATACATAGTATATCCATATGACTGTTTATCATCTTATACCCAAATATGATAATGTGTGTTGCAGATGTATAACTTCTGCTGAGGTATGCAGTTCTGCAAAGCAAATCTAACTACACATCTTGGCAGAGACAGCTCTGCAAATGCTGAGAGATGCAAAAATGTTTTTCGTAAAAAAAGAAAAAGAAAAAAAAAGAAAAAGAAAAAAACATACATGTATGTACTGCATTACTGTGTTCAGGTTCATTATAAAAATAGCTGAATTACTGTGTATAATAGAAAGTATAGACCTCCAGCTATGACCACCTGTGTGTCTGACTGCCTTCTGTTTAGAGTGCATGGTTGCTCATGGCACAAATATCCAGGTTAAAGTGCTACTTTAAATGATCCCATTTTGCCAGACAGGATTCCTCAAAGCAGATTATACTCTTGAGCATTAATGACAGCGTTTTCATGTACCAGACAAATTTTGACTTGATATATGTGCTTGATATAAAAGAGGTTGCAGTGCTCAATGCAGAAATCCTTGGGTTTAGTTTTTGTCCACCTGCTTAAAGTTGTAAATCCCTTACCAATCCCACAGTACATGGGCAGCCCTTTATAAAGTGGGATCTAACATCCTAAACCTTATGTACTTATTCCAGCCAGACACATTGAGTGAATGAAGCACACAGCTTACCATCTTCTTATGGTAGCCTTGAATAATGTGGCTATTGATGTGGTAAATGCTCTACAGTGGTGCTACATTTGCTCACATAAAAGTGTGTGAAGTGTAAAAGTAAGCGCTAGGTCAAGATAATGGTGCATGTTGCGTGTCATAAAGGAGATTATGCCCTTCCCTATAGTCAGAGCCTACTTTCATCAGTAGGTGCTTCTGGTGCAAGAGCCATAACATTTTGTCTTAATGCTAATACTTTTTGAAATAAAAGCTCCTCCACTGCTATCTAAACTAAAATGGTAATGTCTAAGACCATGTGCTTTGTGAATGTGCCTTCTGCATCCTTTAATTTAGTCCACTCTATGTTGATGTACACTTTAAGGATATATTCATGTGAACTACGTGTATAAAGAATCACGTTATTACTGGCCAGCATCAGATGTGTGACAAAGTGTAATCTAGCTCAGCTGTGCTTAGAGGCTGACAGACTCAAACTTATAGGTAATTGGGCTTTTGGTAATTTGGGTGCCATGTGTGTTCTGCTGATATTACTTTTACATATACATATGTAAAGCTACCTGTAGCACTTGTAGAAAAAAAAATGATTCTTTCAACCTACCTACAGCACTTTTTTTCCTGGCCCAGCATATTATATCTCCACTTTACCTTGAAATATAATGAGCAAAATACTTTTAAAATGTTGTGAATTTAACCATGCATGCTTTGAACATCCTTTTCAATGAGTCATCAATTATAAATTATAAAAGAAGTCAATTTTATTCCATCAGCATGCAGTCATCCTTGTTACCTGAACATGTTCGTCTCTAGGAAATAATTAGAATTGTCAGGAATTTGCATCATCCAAATTTCAATTAGTGAAGATCATGTAGTGAAGAGAAATACATTCTTTTTTAAAATTATTTGTTTGGTTTTATTTTCAGTGTTCACTGACAAGGTCAATTTGAAAGTACTTATGCCATTAACATGGATGTTGATGCTCAATCATATTTTGCAGAAAACTCAATTCGAGTCATCATACCTAACCTTTAACTTGACAGGGACACAGTTCAGATGCATTTGTATATTTTGTAAAGCTGCACTTTAGTTTGATAGATTTTTAGCAGTTTTTGTAGCGTCAAATTATGTATTAATACAATATATAAATATGTAAAACATGTGCTCTGTTTGTACAGGTCATTACTGAGTTACACCATGAATACTACACTTCTAAATACACCCGTGGTCCCAGAACAGGAATATGAATGCTAACAGCTGAGTATATTCAAGGCCACTTGTAAAATCAGTCTGCTGGATGTTGTACACACTTAGTGTGCGTGCACTTCTAGTTTGGCTCATGAATCCAACAATACTGAAATTACCTATACAAGTTTGCAACAGATAGTTTATCAGCTAGATAACTTCAATAAAAATGTCACATTTGTCTCTGCAGTAATAAAGGCAAAAGTGTTATGCATTCCTTATATGAACACAACACATCACAAAAATAGTCATCTTGAAAGTATCCAAAGCGTTCTATGAAAGCCGCAACAAATATCAGGCAGGTCACAGACATAATTTAACCAAAACAACACACGAGCACCTTTAATAGGTGCACTCGATAGGTGCTCTGTCACTGAAAAACTGACGCACTGTCATATTGTAACATCTTTGCCCTAGTTAATACTAAAAGAAGTGGCTGGCTTGTGCTTGATTCCTTTTCAGGACTTAACAAATTCTAATCTGAGCCAGGTTCTCTATGCTGAAAGCTCCACATCTGTTGTGAACAAAACACAAATTCATCCAGAGAAATCAATTGGCATGTATAAGCACTTTCAGCATTTTCAGGTAGACTTCAGGGCCAGCAGGGAATGTGTTCTTACAGCATTCACAAACTGAATGTCACTTTAAAATGTACTTTGCTGTCAAGATCTGTTTGTCTCTTTATTCTGCTTTTATTGTTAAAAATGGGCTTTTTCCATCCATTGAACAGATAGAGCTTAGGGTTGTACTTCAGAAATTCCATTTGTAAAATGTGTTATCAAGGGATGGAGGGATGGATGGAGGGAGGGATGGAGGAATGGATTGATGGAGGGATGGAGGGAGGGAGGGATGGATGGATGAATGGAGGGATGGATAAAGGGATGGATGGATGGATGCATGGATGGATGGAGGAATGGATGGGGAGATGGATTGATGGAGGGATGGATGGAAGGTGGGATGGAGAAATGGATGGATTTAGCGATGGATGGAGGGAGGGATGGAGGAATGGATGGATGGATGGATGGATGGAGGAATGGATGGGGAAATGGATGGATGGAGGGTTGGATGGAAGGCGGGATGAAGCAATGGATGGATGGAGGGATGGATGGAGGGAGTAATGGATAGATGGAGCCAGGAATCGATGGATGGAGGGATAATTGGAGGGAGGAAGGGAGGGATGGATGGAGGCAGGGAGGGATTGATTTATGGAGGGATGGAGAGAGATGGATTATTAATACAGTCCTATTATTAATGAGCTTGTCAGTTTGATGGGGTGTGTTGGCAGTGGGGAAAGTTTCAAACACTGCAGAGTACGAAATCAGGAAACCAGGCCCAGTGAGGGTACCTGGAAGAGTTTCCAAATTTCCAGGATGTTTCAGAAACCGGATGCAACAGCATACATATGAGCAATGGCTGGTCCCCCAGGGGCTCTTGTGAATATTGTTGGCACAGAATAAACCTTCTTGTCTCTGGCAGGAGGGGAAAATCTTGGCTGTAAACAAGAAAATCTTCCACAAGATAATCACTCTAAACATCAAAATCAGCACACAGAAAGTGCTCTGGACTTTCAAAACATATGGTCTGAATCGGACAATACAGTTCATGTTCAATGCATAACAGATCCTTATTCAAAACATTAAAAGATAATATAAAGTAATCTTTTGCATGGAGGATCCTGCACATGACTTCTGTTTTGTTTGACATCACAGGAAGAGATCCGGTGCTGTTTAAATAAAGCTCTATAATGCATAATTTATTATGCATAAAATTACTTTGCTGATTTTTATTAATGGTGCAAATGATTCGGCAGCTGATTGTAATTCATCTTTTAATAAAGCAGCGAGCACAGATTTTCAGTTTAGTTACAGTGCCCGAGAAGTCGATTTCCAGAATTTTAAAAAAGGATCTCTGTCAGGTGACACTGTTAGGTTTCACAGTTGTTACATTTTATAATGCATTTAAAAACATGAAACATGAATCCCAGGGTGTAATGGAAGGGTGTCTCACTGTCATAAACCCCGAAGTCATGAAAGTATAAACGTCACAGACTTCTAAAAATGCACATAAACCCAAAAGCTTAGCCTTATCGCCTTATCGCCTAGTGCATGGTGCATGCTGTGCCTCTATCTCAGAGGGGACTTCAGTTTTATTAAAAAATATATATATTATTATTATTATTATTATTATTATTATTATTATTATTATTATTATTATAGCTTCACCTTGAAATCTTTTCTGCCACACATACTTGTGTATACGTTGCAGTTTAAAAAAAGAAAGAAAAGAAAGGGCATGTTGCTTATCAGGTTTTTAATGTTTTGTTGTGTTGCTGCTTTTGGATTGAGTTCAAGTAAGTGATGAATAATTTAATGAACTTAGATGTGTTTTGTAGAAAGGAACAAATACCAAAAGCTTCATGCACCAAAGGCCGGATTTAGCCTTCGATCACTGTGTAACAAGGCCTTGACTACTTCAGATTAACACTCTAATGTGTTCCTGCCTTTCTGGCGTGTACAGTACGTCTTAAATCATGTTGTGTAGCTGTTGATTTTCTGCTATAATCTGCACCAGTTCTAAGCGTTTACCCATATGGTGTAATAGGCAAGCAATGCTCTTTCAGTACAGTATTTGTCAAATGGTCATGGTACCACATTATACCACAATCTCCTGATATTATTACATGTAAAATCACATGCATAGCTATATGAAAGAACAAACAGTGTAGGTTACTGTTCAAAAATAAAGATACTAGAAAACTCATTTTCCAAGAAGCACTCACCTTTGTGCACTTTACTGATAAATCTGCTGCTTTGGGCTAGCACACAGGCTGGAAAGGAAAGAAGAAAAAGTAGAGAACAGCAGAAGTTCTGAAGGTCAGGCACTCTTAGCAATGGTTCTGGAAAATCCCTGTAAATATTCATTGCATGAGTGAGGGAATCAATAAGCCTCTAAGGACTTAATTAACCAATGAGCTATTTAGCCACTTTAGCTAAACTGTTTTAAAAGCAGAGCTCATATTCAAGCTTTCACACCAAATGCATCTGAGCAGAACAGATCCTTGTGAATGCAGCATCAAATATTCATATGCTACTTTGAATATTAAAGCCTGCATGCAGTATTTAAAATGAATACCACATAACTACTTTTAAATGTGCTGCAGGGTACAACCATTGCACAACATATACATTCTTTTTTATTTGCCCTACAAATGAATTCTTAAATAAAACATGTCTTATAAACATGACTGATTATTTTGGCACAACATGTGTTTATTATTAATGTGAACATTTCTGCATCAGACTAATGCATTCTGATATGAACCAAACACATTAAAGTATTGTATAATTAATCAACATTGTTCTATATTGAGAATATGAAGGATAAATCAATGTGGATCATTTTATTCATTCTGTGTAACGGAGCCACAATTGTTGACAACAGCTTACAACAGGGAGTGAGTCTAAAGGGAAAGCAGAAAAAATTTGTCTGGGGTGTTTTAAAACTTCTCCCATCAAAACCTAAACAAAATGTTCAGGCACGGATGGAGACTGCAATGGAAACCTCAGCAATAAATAACTCGGAGAATAGCATGCAGCAAGTGATGGTACATTAATCAGTCTCTCCCCTTTGCTTCAGTAAAGAGATTTTTTTTATTAATTTGCTCATTTTCCTTCAACTTTTCCTGGTGGTGGTTGCTGTGGCAACTAGCTGAGAACATCAGCCCAGACTTCTCTGTCCATGGCCACAGATTACAGCTCCTCATGGGGGATCATGCATGCATTTATATGTGAGATGTAATCTCTCTCACAGCAGGTTTATAGTCTGCCCTGGGTTCACCATTCAGTGGGATGTGCCTGATTCAGTTCTAGCAGGGGCTAACCAGAGGCCGTGGACATACCACCTCAACTGGTTCGTCTTGATCCAGAGAGTAATCCCATCAGCTCTGCAGAGGAAACTCACCGTTTGCTGCTTGTACTAACAATGTTATTCATTTGGTCACCACCTACAGCTTGTTTTCATAGAGGAACATAGGGACGTATGTTGATTTCTAAGCAGAAAATGTGTCTATAAACATTCTTCATCATGCCATGGAAACGCCACACTCGCCCACAAACACTAACTCCCAGAGCGCATTCCAGCCTACAGACGTAGAAGTTGCGGACTCAAGCTCCCCAGTACACAAGATCACCATCAATCACGGCGTGCCTATAAAAGCTCACCGCTCCAGAGAGTCTGCATAGTACAATTCTGTCTTGTGATACCAAGCCTTTTACACTGAAGTACCAGAAAAACTGGTACTGGAGTACCTATGCACATGTTGCATCCGCCAGTGCGTATACAAAGTGATAGACATCTATAGAAGCTTCTAGAGCTGTTTCCAACGTGAGAATGGCAAGCTATCACGAGTTGGCGATTTTGAACATAGTTGGAGCTTGTGAGATGGGTCAGAGCATTTCAGAGGTAGAAGCAAAATTTGGATTTTCACGTACGTGCATTTCAAAGGTGTTCCGGCAAAACCTCAAACTTACGACAGCAGTGTGGCCGTCAAAAGACCAGCGTCGGCTGGCAAAAATCGTTTCGTTTGATAGGCATGCAACACTGCCTCAAGTAACACAGGAATTCAATGCTGGGGCCTCAACAAACATCAGCGTGAGGACTGTGCAATGTTCCCTCCAAGATCCCATTGGGGACCTACCAAGCATTAACCATATACCAGTTTTTCTGGTATTTCGGTGTGTTTTGTATGACCATTGTATGGTCTGCCTGTTTTCCCAACTTTCCCAAATTTCCCAATGTTATGTTTGCGCCATGCCTGACCTGTGCCTGTGCCCTGACCATTCTTTGCCTCAGTGAATTAGAAGTGTATTTGATTTGTACCTTACTTAAATGAAAGGTAATCTGCCTGCATGTCCCTCCAACCCATTTCCTCCTTACACACTCATGGATAAAATCACATGGTACTTAATCTTCATTGTTGATTGAGGCTTTGTTCTCATGAAGGAGATTATGTACTTCAGTGAACCTATGCCACTAGGAGTTTAATGCTCAAAGTAGAGCTACTATTGGTGAACAAGTATAAGGGGAAGATCAGGCAAAGAGTGATTCTAATAACCCCTATGAAAGATGCAACTAAAACACAATAAAAGAACTCTGTCTGGATTAAGGTTACTTGGACATGCCCTGGAGCCAAGTCAGAGGATGGTGTTTACAGGTGAACATCAGTCTACCCACTTTAACCCACATCTGCCTCAGCATGAAATGATGACTTCAAGCTATATTGTGGCCTCATCACCTGGAAGATGGATGTGGTGTGGTGTGTGATGGAGAAGTATGGAAGTATAGACTGTCTAAGACAGACTAGACCCTCGCAGTGGAAACTGGCAATAGAAATGTAGAATATCCATAAAAAAGAATAGCTATAAATATACAGTGTAATGGATATGTAGAACTCAAACTTTTGACATTAAGTATAGAAGAATAATTTTTAAAACTCATTTGTAACTGAAGAAAGTTTAATTTAGTAGACACACAAGTAGTCTCTGTGGATGTTTGTCATTTTTAATGCCTTCATTTTGTCATGCCTTCACCCTTGTTTGCATGATTTAATACCTTTCCTATATAATGAATATATCACAGCTTTCTCTGTGCTGCAACTCTAAAGCTGTACTCTTATATAAAAGGTTAGCATATTTTTAATCAACATTAATCATTCTTAGAAAGATTAAAGAGATAATCTCCCACTGAAGGTAGACAACTATTTGGTTGCATGAAGACTGTTCTATAATGAAAAGAACAATGTCTTATCACTGACTATAAACTTGAAAGCCCATATATCATCTACACACTTGTGGTTTTTTTTTTTTCTCTCCGTTCTTTTCTTTTTCTTATACTGTGAGTGTTGAGAAATATTATATGGCATGTCATCCTTTGACTTTGAGTCTGATTTGACAATCCATCACAATCATAAAAGGCTTAAGAGACAGGCACGGGAAAAGGATGAACTCATTTGCCTATCTGTTCATCAGAGGTTCTGATTATTAACCATTAATACCTGAGGAACACACTCAAAGACTTCACTGAGACAAAAGGCATCAAAGTCTCATTCAGGCTTCTGTTTCATCCTGATGAGAGAACACTGACTTGCCTGGCTTTGTTGGAGGACTCGACATGCCATCTATTCATTTCACTCATCACTTTTAATTGTCATTTGTCATTCACTGAAAGCGTGTATCCCAGAATCTAATGTATCAACCCAGTCAATTCAGAGTGCCATTTGTCTTTTTTTATCCTTCTCTATTATTTTAGTGCAGGAATCAAATCCTGCTGGTGGACTGAGCAGGAATGGTGGATAAACCATATCTCTCTCGGCCATGCTCTGATAACATTACGTTCAGTGTCTGCTGCCTATGCATAAGAAAAAAAAGGTCTAATAAACCATTTGACACTAGGCATGTTACATCCATTTAGTTGAGAGAGAGAGGATCCAGTATGAATCATATTAATGATGTGTACGTTGAATAATACTCTTAATGTCAGGCTATAAATCTGCTCCTGGGCTTTGTGGAAGCAGTCAAAGTCATAAGTAATGGCCAGTAATGACATTTTCAAAGCATGATATGGATAGAGAGTCCAGAAATTTTAAGAGTGAATTTCTAGGATTTCCAAAAGGAAGATGCACTACAGTGCATTGAAATGTCAATCACATTGAATATGAACAACCACGAAAGCAAGCCACACTGTTCAAATCTATTATTAGTTCCTGTGGCAGTGACAAGAAGTCAAGAAAGTATCTATATTAATAATCTACTAATAATCTCAAGCAAACTGCATGCTGCCAAAGAAGGAATAGGTTTCACTCTAAAAGTAAACAGTAGCAAGTATGAAAGCAAGACATTTCTGTAAAGCTGGTTTATGATCATGTCTGTATTTAAAAGCAATTTAAATATGTCTTAAAGGATATGTAGCTTTGCTGTGGAGCAAAAGGTGAGTTCTGAGTGACAATTACATGAAATATAAACCAGTCTGAAAATTGTCCAGAGTTTACATTTATTTAGTTCTTTATAAAAAAATAAGTCATTTGTTTAAAGCCCCCCCCATACCTGAGTTATTATAGAAATAACTGTAGACTAAAATATAGTCAATCATTATGAATCATTACAGTATTATAATTATAATGTTTATTTATTCATAATTATAGAGTAGGGGCAGCACGGTGGTGTAGTTTTTAGCACTGTCGCCTCACAGCAAGACGATCTGGGTTCGATTCCCGGTCCGGGCCGTTCTGTG
>JAOVVH010000036.1:17016145-17027064 GCA_028566435.1 Scorpiodoras heckelii
TGTAGACCTACAAAGTACAGCTATGTGGTAAGTGGAACTGAGAAAATGGACAATGAGTGTAGAGAAAAGGAGGTGGTCACAATGTTATGCCTGATCAGTGTACATCAGGCAGTCAACAAATGTCCCCATTCACAGCTTCATGCATTTTCAATTCCCTTGAAATAATAACTCCCTGTTTTCGGTGACAACTAAAAAAGTTTGCTGTTTAACAGATATAAACCAGTTTTCTAATGATTTGCTCATCTCCATAGATGCTCACAGCCACATTTAGCTCCACAGAGGTTGCACTGAAGCTTGTTGTTATAATGGAAACTGGAGCCTGGTAAACTTGCTTAATGCTATTAGCTCTTCTGTGTGCAAACTGTAGTGGTGGTTACAGGAAAGGTACTAAAAAGGTATTGAAAAGGTTTCCACTCAAAATGAACTGCTAGACTATGAACTGCGTTAGACTATTGCTTTAAAAATGTGTTGTTACTAAAAAGTCAGTATCGATAGTTGCCTAAAGTATATGTGTGATAGCCACTCGACTTAACTTTGTTTGAGGCTGTGCTGTTATTAATGTTATCTTGCCCTAAAGATAAAAGGTTATTGGACACAGGCTGCTAGTGATAAAAAATAATTTTGTGAAGAAAACTATTACACCCACACTTTAAGACAGATAGCCAGCTGCATCTATGATTTCTCATTTGTAATGCTCCAGTGGGGTCATGCTGTGTTTCCTCCGCATACCAAACCTGAAAACTAACCAAAATACACTAATGTGTACATTGATTCAGTCTCTAAATTGGTTTTGGGAATTAAAAAAAAGGATGATAGAGCAAATAATCCAGTACGTTCGTGTTCATCACACCAGCAGCCTGTATTTCATATACAATCACTGCCTCATAAGATGCTGCTGATGATGATTACAGATGCAACGGTGACATGAGCTGAAAAATATGACCACAGTGGAGATCTAGGTGGTGTTTCACTCTCTGTAATCATATGACTCTACTTTCATGAATCTACAGCCTGGGCTGGATAGAAATCAGCCTCACTTCTTCATAAAGTTCAGAGGATTTTTCTTTCCACCACTGGTAATCCTGTTGCCCTTAAATTATATGTTAAAATAAATAGTCTGATGGCAAAAAAAAAAAAGAACATTGATTTTGATTTATTTTTTTGTACTTAACAGTGAGGGGTTTAGCCCCACTGGAACAATTATACCTACCATTGGCTGTAAAGTTTAAAAAATATAATGGCGCAAAAAAATAATAATAATGGTGCAGTGTTCTATAAATATGGCCGGTAATTATATTTGGCTTAGTTGCATTAACATAGAGACGTTTACAAATGTAATATATAAAAATCTTTTCTGAATCCGCAGCAGACTGATTGAACATTCTTTGAACCAGATGTTTCTAGAGCTGTAATGAAACCATTACTCTAATCTAAAATTGGTAGCTGGGTTAGTAATCCACAACCAGAGCTGTCAGGTATGGTTTTTGTATAAGTCTATCACACCCCAATCTTAGATTTACACAGCAAAGAGACTATACACTGAAGTATCAGAAAAACTGGTATACCAGTTAATAATTGGTAGGTCTCCCATGGGATCTTGAAGGGAACGTTGCACGGTCCTCACACTGATGTTGGTTGAGACCCCAGCATTGAATTCCAATGGTACTCGAGGCAGTGTTGCCTATTGCATGAAACGATTCTTGCCAGCTGATGCTGGTCACATTCACCCAGAGTCTTTTTACAGCCACACTGCTGTTGTAAGTTCGAGGTTTTGCTGGAATGCTTGTAGTCACGGTACACTCTTGAAATGCTCATATGTGAAAATACAAACTTTGCTTCTACCTCCGAAATGCTAGGACCCATCTCACCAGCTCCAACTATTAAATTGTCTTGAAAGGGTTTAGTTCGCTGTATCCTAGATTAGTTATTTAATATACAGTATACTGATTGGCAAGTAGCTTGCAACAGCATTTTCCTTCCAAGGTGGGCAACATTATGATAAATAAGAATTACTTAGTTGTTCTAGTCTCAGATTATAATAGCACTATTTTTTAACTAGTTATATAATATATAAAGCCATATTTCTAAGTATATATTAACAACTGATTAAAGAGTATTTTGGATTGTGATGACCTACAAGTCAGTACTGGTGCTCTCCTGGAAATCACACCTTTTGATGGGAGATGGACTGGTTACTGTAATTTCTTACGCTTAGTCTAAATGTACCAGTATCAGGAGATGAACAGGGAAAAAGTCCCAAGACATTTCTAGACTGTACATGCACTGTGCAAAGTTGTACATCACTTTACGGCAGCCTACAGAAGATTGCATTCCTGTCCTCTTCTAGAAAATGGGGCACAACGAGTTTATTCTGTATATGAACTTTTTTAGTGACTCGCCCTTCTGCTTCTGCAATTTATTACAATTAAAACTGCTCATATCATCAATTGACAGCATTTGACCTACATGAACCTCAGCCTCTGATTTATCGAAAGAAACACTAATTGGACGAGTGCCTTTGTACAGCCAAGAAAATGCTGATGTAATGGTATCAAAACTAGAAGCTCTCTTATACTCCATTTTACTTAGGCTCTTGATAGATGATGGCACACAAAGAACAAACACAACTGCACAGACATAGAGCGTAATTACTGAGCAGCATTCATGTTACATACTTTTTCCTGATTTTGTCTGCATGATGATTTGTCACTCCTTGAAAAGATGAGTAAAAAAAAGGGTTATAATGAATTCTCTTTTGGTGAGTGAGCTTAATCCCACACTGTAAAAAGTGAGAAAAACACAACCTTTAATTGAATCCCAAGAAATTCTTAGAAATAAATTGTAATTTTGTATTTTGTATTTTGACCAGTTTTACCTTTTTTTTTTACACTATCAGAGTGTCTAGGAATTTTGTATTTTAGTAATAAAGGACCTATTTTCAGACAAAAAACATAATGAAGGCTTCTGGGATTTACATGCAAAAAAAAAAAAGAAGCAAGCGTGACAGTCAAAGTCTCCAGAAGACCTGTGGCAGATTCTCCAGCAGCCTTCATTATGTTTTTGTCTAAAAAGTAGTCTGTTATGTAATGTATTGGTTTTGTTATGGCATACAAACATTTTTGTATAACACTACATTTTTGTTGGAATTTTTCATTGATTTTTTGTGTAACAGAATTTTTTGTTGGAACAAAAAAAAAAAATTCCTCAGACGTCTTGACCATGCAGAGTTTTGTCTCTTTTTCTGCCTGGGCAGCAGGATTTCAACAATTATTATTTAATAAGTCTACCAGAAACCATATTTCACAAATTTTAGTTGCGCAGTCTAATATTTAAAGTTTTTATTTTAATTCTGGCTTAGCAAGGTTTAATATCTAAAATTGTATTTAAAATTACAAATATCTGGCACATAATGATGTAGCAGCGTAACGTCCAACTGGTGTCCATAATGTATCATCAGCTGTCTGCCCATATCCCCTAGTGTGTGTTCTATGTAACAAACACTATACAGAAAATGAGTAAATGAGTGGACATGTGGACATTTTGAATGCAGTAGTAGTCATTCTTCAACATGGGAAAGACAAGAGAACGCAGTTCAAATAAGGGAAAAGTGTGTTGACCTTCATAAGTCAGGAAACGGCTATAAAAAGTAGCTACTCACCTGGAAATGCTCATGTCTAATTAGGGTGATAATTAAAACGTCCCAGTGAACTGGAACTGTGACTAGATATGGAACCAAGTTTATTTTGCCCTCATGCACAGTAAGGAGGCTGGTAAGAGAGGCAAAAATCCCCAAGAATCATTGTTGGAGAGTTACAGTAAAAAGTAGCATCTTGCGATCCCCATCAGATTATTTGGAACGCTTGTCATCTAACCACCAGCATAAGCACCTGAAGTTTGCTAAATGCAACTGGAACTTTGATGGGAACTGTGTTCTCTGGTCAGATAAAACAGAAATGGACCTTTTTGCAACACATTCTTAAGATGGATGTGACGTAAAAAGAAGGATGTCTACACTGAAAAGAGCTTAATGTCTGCTGTAAAGTATGATGGAGGGTCTGTGATGCTGTGGGGCTGTTTCTTTGGCTCCAAAGGTCCTGGGAACCTTGTTAAGATATGTGGTCGCTTGGGCTCCATGAAATACCAGGACATTTGATCCAAAACATATGTCCAGATCAACAAAATCAAGCTTCTTCCCTGGCGATCTCAGTCCCCTGATCTAAACCCCGCAGAAAATCTGTGGACTAAAGAGGAGAGTGCACAAGAGAGGACCTAAGACCCTGGATCATCTGGAGAGATTCTGTTAAAAGGAATGATCTCAAATTCTCAGAAACATGGGACATAAGACAATATTACATCCTCGATGGAACATCATTCCATCAGGGTACTTTTTTTTATTGTCTACAAAAGTTCTTGCAATTTTCTGGCAAAAATCAACCTAAAGGGACCATTTGCAATGGTCTCCATGTACATCCTCCCACATTTTGTTTTAAAAGTGTTTCCATTCTTGCCTTTCACTCTCCCTTTTGGTCCCTGATGAAAGCAAAGTTATGAAAAAAAAGTGATGGAACTTACAATTATAGCTCATGAGTCCCTTGGGAGTGAAAGAGCTCTGTGCACTGTGTTGAGAACAGTTGATTATACCTCTGAAAGCACTAATTACCTAAGTGCCTGTGCCTGTTTTGTTTGTTTGAGCGAGAGTAAGAGTATGCATGTGTGTTTGCGTATGTGTGTGTACTGGTAAATGTGTCCCAGCAAGAATTTCAGATTTGGTGACTTTTTTTTAGAGATCTCGCATAGTATGCTCAAATTGCAGAGAAGCATGCAGTAGCTGCTTTTTATCCTAGTCGGATTCAGAGCCTGTCCTGGGAAAACTAGGCATTAGACAGGAATTTCGATGGCACCTGGCATAGGATGTCAGTCACACTAACAAACATTCATTCATTTATTCATTCATTCATTCATTCATTCATTCACACACACACAATCTGTTTCTGGGAAGTGGGAGGAAAACAGAGAGGCCATTGAAAGCCCATGTGAGGAGAACATGTGAAACTCTGCACAGACAGACACAAGCCCAGGATTGAACCAGGAATCCTGGAGCTGGGGCTACCCACTGCACCACTGTTGTATCATGCACAAATCTATGCTGTTGTGAAATTCAAAACTGGGGTGAAGATTTGTGTAGAAGAAATTGGAACAAATAATGGGATTTTTGATGTTGTCACAGATAGTGCATTTTATAAATGTGCAGAGCTGTAGATTTGAAAAACACCCTCTGATCACACACACACACACACACACACACACACACATTAGTTCACACATTTTTAGAATCTGATGCAGAACGACAGAGCCTTTTGCAATCAGAAACAGCAACACACAACTATAACCACTATCCCTTACATATCATATATCATTACCTCATTACCTTCAATCTATTTAGACTGATGGTCAATTCAAAACAGTAGTGGTACATATAAGGATTCTCACTTGACAAATCTAAAATCTATATTTATTTTATGCGGCTGCACTGCGTCAAAGAAGCAGCTCTCAGTGTAAGTAAAGTATTGGGAGAGGCGAGAGGTGCAACGGGGGGATTTCAGAATCCAGTAACAAGCTTTACACTTTGTCAATACGTTCTCATCAAGGACATTGAAATAATGAGATTAGTAGGAAGCAATAAAATATCAACATCATGCATGCATAATTACTGCTGATTCTCTGTCGTTGGAAAGAAGCAGAAGGCTGAAGGTGACTTTCTGGAATGGCTGTGCGATAGATTGACTTGCCATCCCTTTAGTGGAGATAGTGTAATTGTGGCTCTGTTTTTAGCAATGTGATTCACTGGTAAAGATCCCCTGCCTTGATGCTTATCATTAGCAGTGAGGGTGGAGCTGTAATTGAAACAACCAACTTCCAGAAAAAAGGTTCTTG
Organism: Scorpiodoras heckelii; assembly: GCA_028566435.1. Classification (NCBI taxonomy): domain Eukaryota; kingdom Metazoa; phylum Chordata; class Actinopteri; order Siluriformes; family Doradidae; genus Scorpiodoras; species Scorpiodoras heckelii. The sequence goes on from JAOVVH010000036.1 coordinate 17,022,080, forward strand.
AGATATTCTTGTAATCTACTGTTCTGCAAATGCGGCATCTGCGGTAGTGTTAGTACGTTTGTATTTAACATGGACTGCTGCATCATTCATTGATCTTTCTTAACTGCATTATCCTTGGCAAGATTACAGTGTGTCCAGAATCTATCCCAGGAACATGGTGTGTGAGGTGGGAATGCATCCTGAATGGGACACTGGTCTATCCCAAGGAGCCATGCACCCATTACAGACTGTTTCTGATAAATTGAAATACCATCTGTTTGGATGTTCTTGATTCCAGTTAAAAAGATAAAGCTCATAATTTCATAATGTTGTCGGCTCCTTATTGCTTTATTTGGTTCATCCGTACGGAAAGCAAACTCCCTGTCCAATATATCTAGTGTTATTTATCTACTGGCTGTTATGGTTGTGTGGATGTGGGTGTGGATGTGGGTCAGTCATCCATCACTAACCATCTGATGGAAGAAACTCATGTTTGACCTCATTGTGCCATTCCTTGTTAACCTTTAGGTCAGTAGAATGACCCTTGGACCAGTTCACCTGTGACCAATGAGCTTCATCAGTGCTCTCTAGTGATTCTAGGAAGGAATCCAGAGCAAGACTGCTATTCTTTGTCCTTCACTGTCATACCACAGCGTTGTTCAATTCTCGAATCTGATTTGCCATAGCATGTTAATTACATTTCCAAACACCTTACTGTAATATGTTATTGATCCTATAGTAGCAGCTCTTTCACTGAGACTTGTATGGCTGATATTCTAGGTAAACTAAGAGGAACCATAAATGTATTAAAAATCTATAGAATTAATCATTTTGTGAATGAGGTGAAAGTAAGAGTGGGAGTGTGTTTTAGAAGAGCTTTGGAAGCTCAAGTTTATACCATTTAATGTTATAGCGCTTTAAGGGTGTTGAAGTTTGGTAGACTATCAACTTCAAATTCTGTTCCTGCTGTAATATATACAAACGACTGACAAACTAAAGGGAGACCAATGACTCTTATGCATTGGGGGGTGTATTTATTTGCTGGCATGCTTTGTTCCCTTAGAATTAAGCATCACTGCAAATCAATACAAGATTCTTATGACTGATCTCTTTTATCCTATAATGAAAAGTTTCTATCCTGATGGATAGTCTCATCCGGGATGACTCCGCCCACATCCACATCCACACGGGGGCTCACTGAATGGTTTGATGAAAATAAAAAGGATATAAATCATATGCTATGGCCTTCACACACATCAGATCTCAACCCAGTTGAACACCTAGGAGAGATTTTGGAGCTGTTTGTCTCCACCACCATTATCAAAACAACAGCTGACTAAAAATCTTTAGGAGGAACCTTCAATTCCAAATACTTAAATCTATGGCCAGTAAGAGTCCTCATATTCATGCACATACAGTGCATATTAACCTGATAGAACAAACCCGATGTGGTATTTATTGTTCAAATCTTCACACATTTTAATGACCAGTCATTAGATATACTTTCATTTTCAAAGAGGCCCAGGATGTTAGATGATGGTCTTGATAATAATGGAGCATAATGGGTTTCGAGATAATTCTTTGAAGTATGATATTTCATCTTTGTGATACAAATGAATCAAAGCTTTACCTCCTCTATGCAAAAACCAGACCTTCAGATGTTTTGATATTTTATTAATGCTTTTCTTCACAGGCCAGGAGGCGTCTGGGAATATTAGCTGCTTTGTTTAATTACATTGGTGTAGGATGGCTCATGCTCCTGTCGGTCAGGGCTAGGCTCATAATTAAGTTGGCTAATTAACAGATGTTGTAGTGGGATTGGGATTTTCGGAGCACTGAGAATGATCAGGGGTTCAAGCTTTGATGGAGTTGTCCGTTGCCATTCGCCACGGTTTAGGAGAGTTTCAAGGAGTTTGACTAAGTCCCTCCTAATCTGCTTTACCTCAGATAGCTGACCGTATTCATAGTGCTTGGACCCAAGCACACTACATTCTGTGCATGTCCAAAGCACGAGGACCATGATGATGAAGGGATAATAGTGGAAAGGCCGAGTGGGACGATAAGGCAGACGGATACAGAAGCAAGACCTTTGGGCTCTAAACATCACTAAATTAAACATGTTTCACCAAGCATAAAGGACTTCCTGCTGTGTATGCTTAACTCAGCTGCAGATTAAGTGCAGAGAAAGATGGCTGTGAATTAGCAAAAGCTTGCACAAAGGTGCCTCCTGCAGAGCTGCTTGATGTGTCTGGAGTAGTGTGAGGAGCATTAAAACTGATCCTTTTTCCATCCTCAGGCCCTCACCAAGACTCAGAAATACCCCAAACTGTGCAACAGACTGAAGGGGTCCCTGTTTTAATTGACTGTGACTGTACTTTTACATGGATTACAGTGTTGATCAGATGTAGGCAGTTTCTGCTTACCATTTTAGTTTTCTTTTCCTTTTTTTGTGAAATCTTTCCACTCTTGCAGCCATAGGTCTTTAGCAACTTTCAAATATGCTAATTGTGCTCTCCTGTACTCTAGTAATAAATAATTACTAGTTGGGATCATAGAATTTGCCAAAATCTTAAAAATCAGTGTGTAACATTATGTTAACCCATAATGACCAATAAAATAACAGCAGCTTCAGCAGTTACAGTCACTAGGAATGTAATCTCAGAATTTAACTCTGGTCTTTTAAAAAAAGATTAGTATTATCATTATTATTGTTTTTAATAGGTATCCCATAATAAGTAGTAGTCTGATGGTGTTTCCTATTTCTGGATAAACAGCTAATTTCTTTCCAGGATGTCAACTTGTAATTACCAATGTGTCAGTTGTAGGAAATATTAACTCTCTTGTTGATTGTGTAAAATGTGACCTTTGTTGTGAATTGTACAATACTGTGTAAAAGTCTTAGTCACCCTATTGTTTTTATGTACAACTTTTGTTATAGATGTTTTGAGTTCTGTGTTATTGAGTCAGTACAAAAAGATTTTCTATTTCCAAACATTATGTTTAAAAAAATTAAATAAAATGTTAAACAAAAATGTTTGTATGTCAGTAGTAAAAGCAACACATTACATTATGTAACTTACCGTTTTGGAGAATCTGCCACAGCTCTTCTGGAGACTTTGACTGTCACACTTACTTCAATTTTTGTATGCAAAACCCAGCAGCCTTCATGTTGTTTTACTCTGAAATTGCTCTGTTATGTAATGTGTTGCTTTTGTTACTGACATACAAACATTTTTGTGTAACATAAAATTTTTTGCTGGAAAAGTAACGTTTGCAAATAGAAAATCTTTTTGTACTGACTCAATAATGCAGAAGTAAAATAAGAAAATCAATAATAAAAGTACCCAAAAACAATAGTATGCCTAAGACTTTTGCACAGTACTGTATATTACATACAATGTGCACGCTTATGCTTACATGTATGAAACATGGCAATAATTATGTGCTTCAGTAGGTCAGAGCTGGAGTTATAGGCTTGTGTGCCTTTGAGTTACCATCAAAATGCTTTGTTTTGACATGAAACGTTGCTGGACCAGATCCCCCAGGCAGACCAGTGATGAATTGAAGAGCCGGGGAGCAGATGATTTGGTGTAGGCTAGCAGGCCCTGTTATATTTCTGTCCTCTGTGCTGTGGTGATCGTGATGAGAAGGGGCACATGTGAGCACTGCGTCTGTGCTTTTAACATAATTACAAGAAACTGTATAGCTTTGTGTGTAAGCTTTGCAAATGATGCCACCTTGGGCAATAGAGCCCCTTTAAAGATTTTCAAGTCTGAGCTGAAAGGTACACATGCTAAAAAAGATCATTTGGAATGGGTTCATATCTACAGGGGTTTCAAAGCATGGAAATGTGTTTGTACATGCATATTTGTTGAGGTTGTCAGAGCTGGCATTTCAAAAATCCTCCTCGGAGAGAGTGTAGAGCTAGCATCCTTTACTTTACTGGACACCGAACCGCTCTCCTGGGTATCTGTCTGAGAGCCAGTATTTCCCTCATCTCATTTCCCTTCGAAGGAAATCTGTTTCTCTAAACATGCTAATATTCTGTGTGTTTCTCTAGCACTGAAAATACTTGTACAAATACTATTGTATTAGATTTGTATTGCTCAACCGTAGGAGAATATTTCAATAGATACAGCTGAATTTCTGAAGATATAGTCTCAGAAATCCTTCTAAAGCACTTCAGAACTAAAATGAAACCAAATTTGTGGTTATTCTATATTCATCATAACAATAAAAAGGCGGCTAAAACCAATTCTACTACATTATTATTATTATGAAACCATGTCTACATTCTAATGTACATTTTAAGTCTTTAATCATGCTGTCTCTTTTGCGCTTTCTAATAGCAAGCATGTTAAACAGAAAAGCTGCCCTTGCCATTATCCAGCTTTCTCCTTCCTACCAAAGAACACAAAACATACACTTCTGCTGTGTTTCTCTTTGTGTAATTTGTACTTTGATTTGGCATTGTGTGTTTGATCTGTTTACTCCTAGTATCTCCTCCAAAGGCATTTAAAAAACATCAACAACACATTGATTATGTGTTACTGATGCGACAGCAAAGCACGTTTCAAATATTTTAACACTAAATAAAACTACAAACTGGGCTACAATGAAGTCAGCCCCAGCCTTTACTTCATAGAGTATGTGGGATTTTCTGTTTCTTTTGTTTTGTTTTGTTTTTTAACTGCTGCTTTTGGTGCTGTTGTAAACAAGTAAAAAAGTAAACTATTAAAATAAATTAATGGCCATTGCACCAGTGGAATTGTTACCAGCAAATGAGATGGCTTTTTTTTGTCTTTGATCTTTTTACAGTTTTACAAAAATTTACTGGCTGTAAAATTAAGGACTATAAAGTTTTATAGTAAACAACTTTAAAACATATAGCACCCTCCACAATTATTGGCACCCCTGGTTAAAATGTGTTAAAAGCCTTAAAATAAATTACATTTTTATTGCAGAAGCATAATCTCACACTGAAAAATGTAGAAAAATGTAACCTT
>JAOVVH010000036.1:17131186-17148021 GCA_028566435.1 Scorpiodoras heckelii
GAACTACAAAGTGCAGCTATATGGTAAGTGGAACTGAGAAAATGGACAATGAGTGTAGAGAAAAGGAGGTGGTTATAATGTTATGCCTGATTGGTGTATATATGTGTGTGCGCTGTAATTGAATAATATGTGGTTGAATCTGTCTATGTTTTTGTGTTTTCCTAAGCATCGGTGCCACAGCCCAGTTTACCTGTGATGAAGACTACGTGTTACAGGGCTCTAAGAGCATCACATGTCAGAGAGTAGCTGAGGTCTTTGCCGCCTGGAGTGACCACAGACCTGTATGCAGAGGTGAGTCTCTCACTCTTATACTCACCAAACCTCTAAAAACAAATCCTACCTGTTTTCAGTGAATCATTCACAAGACATAAGACACAAGATAATCATCAGCCAATATTGGGATATAATATATTATGATTTGTCCCTGTTTCTATGGAATTTAATGTGGTCATATATCATGCAAGGTGTAAAAAATGCATTGTTTTAGATCTGCTAGGCATAAAACAACATTATAACCGAGTTGTTGGGCAGAGAATAATGGAGGGGGGTGGGGAGTATGCATTACAATGGGCTCTTTCACATTTTGATGATCATGATAACATCCTATTTGGAATCTCATTTGTTATAATGTATGTTTCTCAGCAACTTTCAGTCAACTTTAAATGAGTCTATCAAAAAGGCCATTAGTTCTTCATCACTCGACATTTGACATTTTGCATTCAGCAAATGGGAAAAGAAGAAGAAAGGAAGGAATGGGGAAAGTGTATTGCTTCAAGGGGCAGACAGATCTGTTTTCTTTATACCCTATCGAATTTTTCAGGAATCAGTTCAGCCTGTTCAGTTCAGTTCATCCTGTTTGCCTGACTCATGCTGTTTGAACCTGTATGGTTGTATCCACCTACATTACAGTGAACCTTTACCCCCCTACTGTGCACTCCATTCAGGTGTCACTAATCTTTCCCATTATAGCATGTGTATGAATGAAAACAGCTGTGGTTTTTTACAGATGCTGTCTGTGAAATATGTGAATGTGCTTTTTCAAGAAAGTGTATAAATGGAGAGAGCATGGGCAAACCAGTATATTTGGACATATCATTATCGTTGTTAACCACAAATAGAGCATTTAATTGTAAGCATAGTTTAACTTGGTCGAAAACCACAGGCAAAATTTAGCATGTCTGGGAAGCTCATGCCATTTCTTTTCATTTTATTTTTATACTAGTTATTGTTATATTATACAGTTCATATTATGGCCAAGTAAGTATAACTACCCTCCCACCAGAAGGAGAAAACCAACCAGAAGTCTCTGTGGCTGAATGTTCCACAAACAGGCAAATTTGGGTTTTGCCCAATTTTTGGTTTTCTACATTTTTACATCCATACATTAAGAAAACATAATATATTACACCTAAAACAACATGGATTTTTTTTTTATTTAGGCTACATTCTAACCTTTGCTTTGGCTGTCTGACTACAAAAATCATGTCGGGTAAGAAGTAATGCTGTCAAGTTAAAGAATTACTCGTGATTAAAAAAATTAACGCCACTAAAATGTTTAACGCAGATAAAAAAATCTGTTAAATTATGTAACCCAGCGGTGCCATCAGTGAACACAAAGGCTGCATTCGATTGCAAGTGTCCCTAAGCTGTATCCCTGCTCCCTACACACTACACAGCATACAGAATCCCAAGGGCTCTTCATAGGGAACTCGGTCGCTAAAACAGGACGCTCTATTTGGATGCCCTAAAACATCATCAACAGCAGACAGCATTGGTTACGTTGGTTGTGTTCTTTAAGACAGCACTCGGCTGTATTTAGCATGATAAATAAAACAGCACTGTTCAGAGTCATTTTGTATGCTGTAGGCACTTTTGAAATAAATGTTATGAAAAGTCTATGAAATGGGGGTGATGTATTTTAACTTTTTTATGTATGTTTTGGTTGTTGTTTAACTTCTCATTCAGTGCTCTGTCCTCTCATGCTGAATGTTAGGATTTCCTAGCTCGTTAGTAATCATAAACATGGCTAAAGATTGAAAGGAACAATGGAGAATGAAGAAGTTGTAGCGCATTTTTGGGTTGCTATTTTTGTATGTTACATCAGTGTAATGAGCGACGGAGATGACAAAGGCAACGGATCCGCAGAACACATACACAAACTCCTTCCCTTCCATTGCGGCAGCAGGTCTCTGAGGTAAAATCAAATCAGCCAATCATGTAGCAGCATAACAGAACTTCCGGCCAAGTGATATACCCGTGTTCCCTCGCTCCCTACACACTGTGCAGTTCCCTTTAAATAAAAAAAATGAAAAGACATCACTCATCTTTAATATTTCACTTTTATCAAATAATGTCAAGTGAATAATGAGGCAACATTTAACAGTCGTTTCTCTTAAAATAGACCAGTGATAAACGGCAACAACATTTTCAATGGCCTTACGAAGCACACCTGCATGTAAAACACAAATCACAATGTGCATTAAAAACGCGATTAACGCGCAATTAAAGCGATTAAAAAATTAACCACTTGATAGCTCTAGTAAGAAGCCAGCTTAACAGACCTAGGTGTAAATGTAGTTAGTCTGCCTAAAACTGGGAGTGAACCTTTGGGCACCAAACGAAACCTGCTGTCAGATTGACCCTGATACTCCTGTACCATCACATCATCTCCAAAACACAGAACAGCACTTACAGATTCTGTACAGATAACTGTTCAAACAGTTCGAATGTTTAAATTAATTCATAAAAAGACATTAATAACGAAATTGAATCAAAAGAATAAAATGAATAGAATTAGTCAGCAGATTATTTGCCCACCGAAGCTAGCATAAACAGAGGTCAGTGGTGTTACGAGATAATGATGAGGCTGATAATAAGTGATAACTCACTTCCTGTTATGTGCTTAAAATTCTTTAAAATGTGCACTGATGTTTTTCCATTTGTAGATTAGGTTTTAAATAAAGCGACTTGTGGGACATCTTTTTGTAGAGTTACAATGGAATCATTAAATGCAATTTTCTCCTTTGTTAATTTTGGTTGTACTGATATTTTAAAATACTAAAACTTCTGCTTGAGATGCATGCATAATGATGCATGCACAATGACGAAATATCGTATCAAATTATGGCCATATGAAGGGTTTTCCAGGATATGAATCATGTACCACTGACAAAACATATAGCACACAGGTTAACTGACATGACATTTATGGTGTCTTCTGATAGTGTCCATTTGTTCTACATTATACTAGTAATCATGTTTAAGGCAGCCACTCTAAATACTGGTTCCAGTACTTATTACATACATGGTAAAAGCACAAGTCTCACTGTTTCTTTTTACTGAATTTATAGATCTAAGGCTTGTGGACACCTAGCCCTCACACCCACTTGTGCTTAAATCTCATTCCAGATTTAGTCCTAACTTTGCTGTTATAATTGCCTCCAATCTTCTGGGAAGGCTTTCTACTAGAAATTTGGAACATAACTGTGATGATTTACCCATTCAGCCAAAAGAGAATTAGTAAGTTCAGGTACTGGTGTTGGGTGAGGAGCACTGGGTTGCAGTCAGCATTCCAATTCACCACAGAGGTCTTCAGTTGAGTTGAGACGAGGGCTCTGTATAGACCAGTCAAGTTCTTCCACTCCAGCTTTGGTGAACTGTGTTCATGGACTTCACTTTGTGCATGGACCACATTGTCATGCTAGAGCATGTTTGGACATTATATACAATTGTGTTCTTCAGACTTTGTGGCAACAGTTTGGAGATGAGTCATATTTGGGTTGGATGGAAAGGTGTCCACATACTTTTGGCTATACAGTGATCTTCAATAGTTTTACTTATTTTTATCATTCAAGGAATATCTCCAGTAGTACTTTCCATATCATACCAGAGTTCCAGCAAGCAGTAAGACATGAGTGTTAATTGATGCTCTGGCAACAGAAAAGAACATAAGCACTTTGTTTCTCTTTCTTGCAACAAGAACATTCATCAAACAAGAAGGGCTCCCTTTTCCTTATCTGAAAGAGCACAGTTGCTGTGGCAACCATTAAAAATTTACAGCTGACATGTCTTTACCATTGGTGATTTCTTCAGTGCTCCTACATAATGTCTGATAGCCTTGTAGTGAGGGTATTTTGTTAGGGAAACAAACACACATTGCATGATTGCTGTATTCCATGCAGACGTATTTTTTAGATGTGCTTAATTATGACTTAAAATGTAGTAGCATGACAGGAACAGACTTCAAGGCATAATTATTGCCTTTGAGCAGCATGTTCAGAGATCATTTGTTTCCTTTATAGGCATCACATGGCACACAAATGAACACATGCACTCAAATCTATATTTGAGTAAATTTTTTATATCCATTTTAATTAATTATTTTAAGCATCGTAACAGACTGTTGCACTTTCTTTTTCTACACATTTACAAGCTGTGTATTTGGGGGTTGGTGCTTCCAGCACAATGGATGGCATTAACAAGACAATAGGCAACAATTGCCCCAAAAGATGGGGGCTCATTTGGGTGACAAAAATTTTCATAGCTTTGGTAAATCTAGCATTAATCCTCACTGGTAAAAGGTAAACCAATAAGTCAAAGGTCTTGACTTGAACAGATTGCATTTTGATGAGCAGTGTAGCTCAGTGGTTAAAATGTTTGACTAGAAGGAAGGTTGGAAGGTTGTGGATTCAAATTCCACCACAGCAAAAATGTCACTGTCCGGCCCCAGAGCCCTTAACTCTCAACTGCTCAGTTGTGTAAGTGAATAAAATGTACCGGTAAGTCGCTCTGGATAACAGCATCTGCCAAATGCCATAAATGTAAATGTTGGTACAAAATCATGGATTTTTTTGTTCAGTCTGTTGCTCATGCTGATTTTGTGTAGTAGCTCACAACTTTGATCTTGATCTTCTTGTCACATCTTTGACGTGTTTTTATTTTAATATATAACTTATCTGTATTTTATCAGACATTGTCTTCAACAGTGCTTAAAAAGGAGGATATTGTCAGTAAGACATTAATAGGTTTCTTTGTTAGTTTGTTTTTATGACCAGTTTGAATTTAATTATATTGAGCTAACTGTGTGAGTGTGGTTTGGTGGTGCAGTGGGTAGTATCGTCACTCATAGCTGCATTGTTACTGATATGGATCCTTAGTTTTGTTGCATGCTAGTGTATTTGTGGGTTATTGGATTGGCTGGTAAACTGCCCCCTACTCACACTGTATGGCCAAAAATAAGGCTTTCACATCCATATGTAGACCATCCCCAAACTGTTGCCACAAATGATCAAGTACACAATTGAGTAGAATGTATGCTGGAATGAGAAGATGCCCAAACATTTTCCAGCACTGGAACTAAGACACCCAAACAGCATGACAGTGCCCCTGTTCACAAAGCAAAGGACTGAAAAACATGGTTTGCCAAGGTTTGTCTGGAAGAACTCGAGCAGTCTGCACAGAGTTCTCACCTCAACCCCAGTGGACACTTTTGGAATGAACTGGAACACCAACTGCACCCCAGGCCTTCTTCAGTTTCCAACCTCATTAATGCTGTTGTGGCTGAACGAGCACAAATCCCCACAGCAACACTTCAAAATCTGGTGCAATGCCTTCAGAGAAGAGTGGAAGTTATTACAGCAGCAAATGGGGGACTAAGTCTGGAATGAAACATTCAGCAAGCACATTTGGGTGTGACTGGTCAAGTGTCTACAAACATTTTGCAATATAATGTGTGAATAAGCATACAAATGACTGGGCATGGACTACTGTCCCACCCAAGATATGTTCTCACCTTGCACCTAGTGTTCCTGGAATGGGCTCTGGATCCACCAAAATAAAGTGGTTATTGAAAAATCACCTTCTACATACACACATTTTTTTTAGTGTGGCTTTACAATGGAAAAAGGTCATTTACATTTACCTGAGCATTACTGTCCAGGCTGGGGAATTAATTAATTCCAAAGACTTCATAATAAAACTAATAGTGCTGCACTAAAGCTAACAGGTAAATGGCTCTAGAGGACTGATGTCTTTGTGTCCATTTTGAAGGCATTTAGACACATTAGGCAACACATTTGCATATTGCCACATTAAAAAATGCCAACGTAAGACAGATGGTGCAAAACTATTTTTTCTGTATTTTCAACAGCCTAATGTGATGACAAATATTTACTTATTTGAAGGTGTTTGAGGTGTAACTGATGTGGATTTAGGTTCATCACTTATGTTTTGTTTATGCATATGGTGATTTCTTGGAATCTTCAGAGATGCTGATTGAATGCTTTTTTCCTAGCACAGTGATCAAAGTGATGGAGGACCATAAACAGCAGAGGAAAGTAAACAAATTAATGCGCAAACACACTTCTGTTTTGATTGGGTCCAGCTGGTTCAATTTTTGGCCAGGGGGAAATATGTAATATGTATTATGTTTACTAGAAGATTGGAATGATATCACTCATAAAAGTCAAGTAATATTTGTATCAAGAATTATATGCTTCACATTTTTAATAGCAATCTGTGAGGATTTCTGGCATGCTGTTGCCCACGCATATAGTTCAGTACACATATAGTTCAGAACTTCCTTGCTGTTTGCTCATCACTGAGGTCAGTTTCCATGTTAGGATCCTAAAGCATTGAGTGGAACTTTTAAAACAGCATGCATGATATCATATTTGTGAGACATTTATCTAGATGAATGAATGGATGATTGAACATTACATGTATATAGCGTCTTTCTCAAACCCAAGGACGCTTTACAGTCAACATACAACTTTAACACCAATCACACACCGTTAAAAAGTGGCAACCAGTCACGCACAGTGTACTCTCAACTGGAGACCACAGCAACCTGGGGGACTGAATGGGGTGCAGGAAAGGGAGAGAGGACAACACCCAGGACAGAGCACCATCCACCACTGGGTGGCAGAAACACAGCCATTCACACACTCACAACTAGATGCCCAAACATAAATGTTTATCTTTGGTCCACCGTTCATTTTAAGGCAAGACACTGCACTTAAATAGGTTAGTTTTTTTTAAGTATTTTGTGTACTATACCTTTTTTAAAAAAATAAAATAAAATAAAAGTTATTTTTTATGCAGCTTCATCTTATTAAATATGAATACATTTTCACATGTAGTAAAACCAGATGAAGTTTGATGATTATTTTACTGTGAAGACTCTCAAGAGGGAAAGAATTTTATATAAAAATTTGTTAGAATATCATTTATTTACTGTTTAATCAATAGTTATAATTTTTTTTACATGATTTAAAGTATACAATCTAATATATATGCTTGCTAGATGAAAAATTTGTCACCTTGCATGTTTAAGGTGGTAGTAAATTTAGGCTTCTGCAGATGGCATTGCATGAGGATGATTGGGCTATAAATACTGTACCTGTGGGGTGTGTGATGGGATTCATAGATTGAGAAGAGGTGGTACAGTGGAGTGAATGTCTTGTTCAGTGTGTGAAAAACGGGTCGCAAAGCAGATGTTAATGATTGGCAAAAAGGAGTGCTTGCATTTGGGCGTGCCAAAGGCCAGTATGAAGAAAGTAGCTGAATTTGCATTTATATCAAAGCGTACAGTCATATGGGTCTACCAGTAGTGGCAAAAATCCCAGTCTACTGAAATTCTCGTCAGAATTGTGGCCAAAATATGAAACTGACAGACAGGGACTGCCGGCATGTCTCACGGCTTGTGAATAAAAAACGTTTCGCTTCCAGGCAAGAATTGCTTCTAGAAGTCAACGCAGGTCCTTCACAACCAGTTTCTAAAAGAACACTCTGTAGGGAGCTGCATACCATGAACACCTGGGGCAGAGTGGCACGCAAGAGGCCTTTGCTCACTTCTGCTCACAATGTTGTGATGTTACCGTGGGCAAAGTGACAAAAATTGAACTGTTCATGACTGGAAACTTGTTATCTGGTCAGATGAATCTCATTTCTGCCAGTATGTGAATGATGCTAATCATCATGTTCATTGTAGACCTCAGGAAGCTTTCAATGGGATCTGAGTGCAAGGTGTGGTTCAAGCTGGAGGAGGCTCTGTGATGTTCTGGGGGTGTTTTAATTATGCAGAATGGGTCCTTTGGTTGAGGTGACAGCAAATTTGAACCACAAAGCCTACACTGAGCTCCTGAACAACCTTCATCATCTTACAAAGGAAAATAACATTCCTAACCTTGTACTTCAAGATGACAATTCTCGCATTCACAGGGCTGCAAATGTGACTGACGGCACAATGAACATGCAGGAGTGAAGAAAGTAGCTGAACTTGCAGGTGTTTCAAAGTGTACGGGTCATACAGGTCTACCAGCAGTGGTAAAAATCCCAGTCTACTGGAAATTCTTGGCAGAATTGTGGTGGAAAGATGAAACTGATGGACAGGGACCAGCATGTTTCACGGCTTGTGAATAAAACCTGCATCACTTTCAGGCAAGAATTTATTCTAGAAGTCAACACGAGTCCTTCACAACCAGTTTCTGAAAGAAGGAGCATTCATACATCTGGACTGGCCCACAAAATCCCCAGATGTGAATCCTCCAGGGATGGCCTTCACGAAATCTGGCTGAACTGCACAATTCTTTGATGGAAGAGTGGCTGAACACTGATGTCGCCTGCATGCAGAAACTTGTCCAAACCATGCCAAATTGAATTGTACTTGTTATTCATGTTCATGGAGGTATTAAACGCTTTTACACATGTTTCAGTCACAGGTAACAAATTTTTTGTCCGGTGAGCTTATCAAACAATTATCACCATTTTGGAAAATTCCTATGTAATATGTTTCTTAAGCCCTATTTGGATTGGATTAGTTTATCAGGGGGACGTTTGTAATGAAACATTTCTCACATCTCCTCAGTGATGAAACTCATGCATCCAGACAGTTACTGTGGGACGAGCAAATTTCTAGTGAGTTGTATTTTTTGCATGAGCCCAGATGTTTGTGTCCTGTGATCATCTGATGATACACATGATACAACTAGTAAATAATGGCTTGTAACATTGCCTGTAGCTGTGATTCTAATCAGCAAATTAATAAGCCCTTGGGATCTTGCTTTTCTTATTGATTTTAGTTTCTTTTTCCTTCTGTTGATAACTCTGTCAGATAGCATATGGAATGGAAGATTTTTCATCCAGACCAAGTAGATGGTTGAGTAGCTCTTCAAAAGCAACATCAGTCGTGAAAAATCACAGAGATTTCTATCCAGATAAGATTAAAATGATCAAACAAGCTCTGAGTTAGGTGAGATTTTTTTTTTTATCTCATTTTCTTATTGCATTCCTATTATTTTAATAATTGTGCCTATTCTTGCTGAGGCAAGGTCCTTATTTTCAGAAGGTAGGAGAGAAAGTGACAACAGCTCGTTATGCAAGTAATCGACTGTTTGTTTTTCCTCCTGTCTTCTGTTTGACTGCTTGGCTATTGGCAAGCTTTGCTAAGGCTGTTCATTTAGCAGGCCCTAATTGATCTGTCAGAGATGTCACTAGCATGTGCAGATATACTGTATGTCTCAGAAAATACACAAGCAGCGTCCTGAAGCAGCTCTCCAAACCCCTGCTCATTTATAAGTTCTTGTCACTGCTTTAACTTCAACAGGCTGAGAAACGGTGGCATGCAGAAAGCAGGAGCAGCCTCTGCTGAAGTGATTATAGACTGCTGATGCCAATTTCTATAGTTTTACAGTTTTAAGTTAATAAATCAAGACCAGACATACACCAAGAAAAAGTATCAACAGTAGCAATGTATGACCAAAGATTAATCTTGAAATAGAAATTATTATTTGAGTTGATTTTATGACCATTTTATTTGCTCAAAAAAGCCAAGACAAATGAACAAAGCAAATTGGTTTGGGTTAAAGTGGTGTTTCAGAATAGATAAGCTTGCAGGAAAATGCACTTTTTTGTGTCATCTGTACAGAGGCATTAATTATTCTGTTAAAGAGGATGTATGCAGGATGCTGAAAGTAGCAGTCCAAGTAGTAACTCTTGAAAGGATATTGCAGCAGACAGAGTAGCAAATGCTGCTGTGGAAATACAGCATCAAAATTTTATTAATTTATTTATTTTTATTTATTTATTGCCTTTCAGTGGTGTTGGTGGTGATTGGATTTGGTGCAGTTCAACAATAAACAATACACTAAACAAAGTGCAAGACAAGACAGTGAGATGACACATGCATGGATGAAATGTTCATCAGCTCTATAGGTGCAAAAAGTTGCAGTAATAGTGATAATAAGCATTATCGGTAGCAGAAGTAGTGATTGGAGTTATGAACTATGAGTGCTTATAAGTTGATTTCTATGAACCAAAAGAAGATGTCTGAAGTAATTTTTGATCCTTTCCACCTGAAATAATAGAATACAGTGAAATATTGTTGTTTGTTTTATTTTTTTTGCATGCATGTTTGAGAATATATTTTTCTTTTTAGCCTACTCAGCATAATCGTTATTCATTTTAAAAACTAAAATCAAATAAGGAACTGGTCTATTTGTGTACTGTTGTCTGTTCACAGGCAGAGTTGCTTTAAAAGCCTCCCATGTTTTCCACTGATAACGTTTTTCTTATAAGATCTAGTGTAAATCTGATTGTTTATGTCACATCAAGACCCAAAAACAACACAGCACATTTTCATAGATCAGCATACCATTGTGTATATTCTAGCACGCTGGCTAGCTTGATTATAAGTTTGCTAAAACTGCGTACTGATTTCTCAGTGAGATTTGAATCCCAACAACTATACCACTTGGGATTCCACCAGTGTTTTTCCACATGCCACTTCTCCACTCCTTTGAAATGAACTGACAGTCCACATGTGCTGCATCTCATGTCTTTTAAAGTGGGCCTTTATCTGCCTGATCAACCTGCAGGCTATAAGGACAGCTGTCTTCTCTATTAGGGGTCCTTACGCACCAAGAATACGGCCACCTGCTAATGAGAAGGACAGTTTCATTCTCTCACTATCACTGAACATGGTCTAACTTACTATGTGTGAGTGAGACGTATGTATGTGTATGGTTCCAGACTCCATGCACCAATCTTTCTCTTGACAATTGTTCAGCACTTTGACTTGGCCGTTCCCTGACCTTTAAATCACTGCCTTTATGTCACTCATGTGTATCTGTTCCTGCAGCTACAAGCTGCACAAACTAATTACGAAGATTGAAATGATGCAGAAAATTGCCTAGATCTATATTTCCAGGAGCACCATTCTGAGTTCATCATTAGTTCATTCTCCCTATGTTTTTTAAGCTATAGGGTGCACATTATCATTTGCCATGCCACATATATAATAATTAGTTTTGGCATGCTAATTATTAGTTCAAGCATTTCCTTGAAGTGATTTATGTTCCTATAGAAATACAGTCCTTACTGTTTTATTCCTCCTATACCACAGAAATTTTCCAGCAGTTAAGATGTTATTGACTGACACCTCATGCTTTTAAATCATATTTGGTTACATTTAATGCTATGGATCATCTGGGAGACAAATTTGTTCCAATTATTGCTTATGTTATAGTAACTATAAACAGTCATTCCCTCATCCGTCTCTTTCTCCGTCTAAAGTTAAAGACAGAAAACCTTTCAAAAGAAAAAACTATTTTTTAAAATTATTTAATGGGCTTAGATTATGGGAAGCGTCCTATACACAGGTTCTTGTGAATGAGGTGTTGCTATGTAAACAATAACATTGTTAGAACAAGTTTATTAATATGAAACTACCATTTACACCAATCAGCCGTAACATTAAAACCAAAGTGAATAACATTGCTTATCTCATTACAGTGTTACATGTAAAGGGATATATAAATAAACAGTCAGTTCTTTAAGTTGATGCAGGAAATATGGGCAACTGTAAGGATCTGAGTGACTTCAAGAAGGGCAAAATTGTGATGGCTGGGTGGGGTGTTCCTGGTGTGCAGTGGTTAGTACCTACCAAAAGTGGTCCAAGGAAGGACATCCGGTGAATCAGCGACAGGGTCATGGACACCCAAAGCTCACTGATGTGTATGGGGAGTGAAGGCTGGTCTGGTCACACAGAAGAGCTGCTGTAGCACAGATTGCTGAAAAAGTTAATGCAGTTTATGATAGAAAGGCAACAGAAAATACATTGCATCACAGCTTGCTGCGTACGGGGATCTGTAGCTGCAGACGAGTCAGAGTGCCCATGCTGACCCCTGTACCCCACCGAAAGCACCTACAATGGGTGCATTAGCATAAGAAATGGACCATGGAGCAATGGAAAAAGGTCTGAATTGTGTTTTCTTTTACATTATGTAGATGGCTAGGTGTGTGCATGTGTGTCACTTACCTGGGGTAGAGATTGCACCAAGATGCACAATGAGAAGAAGGCAAGCCGACAGAAGCAGTGTGATGCTCTGGGCAATGCTCTGCTGGGAAACCTTGGGCACTGGCATTCATGTGGAGGTATTCTGACATGTATTACCTGCCCAAACATTGTTGCAGACAAAGAACACCCCTTGATGGCAACAGTATTCCCTAATAGCAGTGGCCTCATTCAGCAGGAAGATGCACCCTGCCACACTGCAGAAATTGTTCAGGAATGGTTTGAGGAACATGACAAAGAGTTCAAGGTGTTGACTTGTCCTCCAAATTCCCCAGATCTCAATCCATTTGAGCATCAATGGGACAAACAAGTCAGATCTATGGAGGCCCCAACTTACAGGACTTAAATGACCGGCTGCTAATGTCTTGGTGCCAGATACCACAGCACACCTTCAGAGCTCGTGTTCAGTCCATGTCTCAACAGGTCAGAGCTATTACGGTGGTACAAGGGAACCTACACAAATATTAGTCAGGTGGTTTTAATGTTATGGCTAATTGGTGTATGTTACACTAGGAAAAACTGTCAGAGACAATATTAATATTTAATATCTTTATATTTATATAGTCTGTGTTATACAGACACATACGTAATATTCACATGTAAGTTTCGGTTCTGTCTCTGTCTCAAATCTTCACTTGGGGATTCTTTTATTAAGGAGCTGATATTGAGACATTGAGTCAAGACTAAACTTCATATCAAATGTTACACAGAGAAAGGGTTTGTCAGACGATACTGTTCTGATGAGGAGCTTTGACAAGCGAATGACTTTCAGATCAAAAAAGAGTATTTTGGGTTTGAAGGGCTCCTCTATTTCTCCTATACTTGGCTGAGATAATGAGTTATTTATTTTCAAAAGCAATCAAGATGTCAGAAGCTGATATAAAAACCTGCTGCCGTGGAAGATAATGCCTTCTTGTCTTTCATCAAATCCCTGTCACTTTGGCACCGGCAATGATAAATGTGCCAAAAGTACAAAGGGCCAAAAAGAGGGATGAATAAAATGATCATTTTCAAAGCATTTTTAGATGTCACTGTCACTGATTCTGGGAGAAAGAGACTGGAGAAGGTCTGTTTAACAAATTATAATTGGCATTTGTCTATTAAGATGATGAATTGTGCCCAAGTATGTTTGGCTAAAAGCTGATTGGAAATTACTCATGCTGCTGCCAAGTTTATCTCCATCTTTGGATTGTGAATCTCTGATAAATATATGATGAATGACTGCGCAATATTTCAGTATTTGCTGTTTAATTCTTGTAAAGTATCATAAATAGTTACCATGTGCAATCACAGAAATGTCTTGTGATTTGTGAAATTAATATTCAAAACATTTCAAACCATTGTTGGTACTAAATACAAAATTATAAAAAGTCAAGATTAAAAGTTGATCACTATCAGTGTCCTTGTAACAAATTCTCATTAACCCTCTCTTCTGCTCTTAATTTACAGTAAAGACATGTGGATCAAATCTACAAGGTCCATCAGGAACTTTCACCTCTCCAAATTTTCCTATTCAATATGAGAGCAACTCCCAGTGCGTGTGGATCATTACAGCCAGTAATCTGAACAAGGTAATGCCTGATGCACTTTCTGAAAGCTCATCCATAGTTTCTTTGTATTTATTTGAAGTTATCCCCTATCCTACACTTTAACACTAGGTGATAACAGACACCACCAATGTGGATTCAAATGTTCAAATGCATTTAGTAAATAGTTTCCCAGTTCAGAAGTAGTTGATGATTTAGAAAATTTGGAAGTTTGTCTGTTTTGTCTTCTCCATTGATGGTGTCCATAAATTTCGAAACAACTCTAAAGAATATATTAGGAGGAAGAATAAATGTGGGGTTGGGTGATGCGACAAAAAAAATATCATGATTCTTGAATATATTTTGTTGATGCACAATATTTAGCATGGTATACAGGTTACAAACAACTATGAAAATTTGAGTTCTGTATATTCTACAAAAAAATACATTAACTAGCTAACATTAACTGTGGTTTGGAATGAATTTGGGTGGCAGTAGTACTGTCTGTTCTGACGCATGTTCCTGTTTGTGCTTTCAAAAAAAAAATCACAATGCTGTTATGAGAATCAAGGTTGGAATGCTCTGTAATCACCTGTAGGTTGTTCTAATTGATATATTTGTGATTTTGTTCTGCATTGATTTTATTTTAATCTTTAATTTACCCCTGTCACTATAATAGAGTAGGTCCAAAAAATGCAAATAGTGAGCTGTAAAACTCTCAGCAGCACAATGCTCAGAGAATGCAGCAGACCCAGCCTGTTCTTGTTCTTGTGTCCTTGGCACTGTAGATAAACAGTAACCTAAAACTTTTTTCAAACGATTCCCATTGTAGATTTCCAGCTTGCTCACTACTATTCATTCTCACTCGTTCTATTTCCTCTACATAGAACTCCCTGTACTCACATGCTCTGCTCACTACTCAGGCAGATGAGAGTGAAAGAGAGATCATATAAATATATGTCAGAAGGTATTGCTCAGATGTGCGACGTTAGTCGTAAACCCTCTAGTTTGTCCCAACACACCTCTCTCCCAGTGCTGATCTACAATACAACCCCACCTGCTGCTACGTCGGCAACCTTTTTAAACTTTTTTTCCTGTCTGTTAAGTCTCCCTTTAATATTACCATCTGATGTAAACCTACATATTCTCATTCCTATTCATAAAGCACTCTGCATTTTAAGTAAAAACTCCATTTATTACTCACAGTAGCAAAGACAGTGCAAACAAAGACTTCATGCTATATAAAACCAATCCAACATTAAAACAGTGAGAAATACTTTCACGCCCACATGCTGTAACATCTAAAAAGCTCAAGTGGCTCAAATAATTTTTTAAAAGCTTCAAAATACTATACAACTATCATGCTTCCCTTAAAAGTACACCAATTTTTTCCTACAGATTATACTTTAAAGACATGTTCAAGAATATACATCAAGAATAGTCATACTAAATTGTTCAATTTTACTGTCTGGGTGTTGCAAAAGTATTATCCCAGCCAATAAGGTTACAGTAATTAAAATTTTCAGGCATTTCTTGAGGCATGTTCAAAGAGAAGAAAATATACTGTATAAAAGAAATATATTAAAAAAAATTGAAATTGACTTCATACCTTCAGAATTTGTCTTTTTTCATTGCTAATATAATTCAACTTCTCAACTCAAATGTTGATATTGTCATTCCCAGATGTATTATTATTATATAATGTAAGAATACACACTCCCTAGTCACTCTTAGGAACACCATATTAATACCAGGAAGGACCCCCATTGCTCTCAGAGCAGCCTCAGTTCTTCATGGCATGGATTCCAGAAGATGCTGAAATCATTCCTTTGAGATTCTGGCCCATGTTGTCATGAGTGTAGCATATAATTCCTGCAGTTTCCAGGTTCACTTTCATTCTGCAAACTTCCTGAACTTCCCAAAGTTGCTCTACTGAATTGTTTAAATGACTTGTGAAATGATGCATTATAATGCTGGAAGTAGGCATTCTAAGATGGGTAAATTTTCACCATAAAGGGATGCTCCTAGTCAGCAACACTACTCAGATATACTATGGGATTCAAACGGTGCTCCGTTAAGGAGCCAAATATGTGCCCAAAAGACATCCCCTACACCATTATACCACCAGCATGATTTGTATTGACACAAGACAGATTGGGTCCATGAATGCTGTTAAAACCAAATTCTGATGCTGCCGTGTGTATGTTGCAGCAGAAATGGCCGTTTTTGTGTTTTTCGCACCATTCTCTGTAAACTAAAGACACAATTGTGTCTGAAAATCTCAGGAGATTAGCAGTTTCTGAATTACTCAGACCAGTCCATCTGGCATCAACAACCATGCCAAGTCACTGAGATCACATTTCCCCCATTCTGTTGTTTGTTGTGAATGTTACCTAAAGCTCTTGACCTTTATGTGGATGGTTTTATGCATTGTGCTGCTGCCACATGATTGGCTGATTGGAACGAAAACCTGCAGCAGTGCCGACCCATTGTGGATAAGACACGGCATGTCCCTGCTCTACTGTGTTGCCACAGACCTCCTTCAATTGAGGGATGGTTACTGGCTGCTTATAGCACTGAACATTACTGCATCATTTATTTTTGGCAGATGCAATTCTAGTGAACCTACTTATTTATATTGTACTCCAATTTTTAACCTTGCTTTAAGGGTTTTCAAGGCTAGACGGTCACATACCGATTGTCAAAACAGCACATATTTTAAAAATCCGACTTCACATTTTACACTATATGGCCAAAGGTAAGTGGACACCTGGCCACCACAGCCATGTGTGGTTCTTCTTGGAAGCGTACAATTATATAGAACAGTGGTGCCCAATCTTATCCACAAAGGGCCGGTGTGGTTGCAGGTTTTCCTTCCATCCAAGCAGGAGCCACACCTCATTCCACCTGCTTTTAATCAACGGATCTAATCAGTGGATCTTGTCTTTCAGTAGTGT
>JAOVVH010000036.1:17180782-17192382 GCA_028566435.1 Scorpiodoras heckelii
AAATGACAGGTGTTTCAGTTTCATTGTCTAACCCCTGTGTATATATATATATATATATATATATATATATATATATGCATAAACAGCCTGTTAATATCAATATACTTTAGAAGTTAATATAATATACTTTAGAAGTTCTGTGTATCTGATTTCTTTGTTTGACTTTCTTCAGTTCAAGTGCATTTAAGTGGCTGCCTTGTGAAAATATCTATAGTTAAAAGTGCTACAATTATGCAGTTGAATTACACTGAAGTGGAGATTTCATTTATTCTTTGCAGAAATTGACAAGGAGAGTTGTGGTGACCCAGGCACACCACTCTATGGGATGAGGGAAGGAGATAGTTTCTCTAATGGAGATGTACTGCGCTTTGAATGCCAGTTCGGCTTTGAACTGATTGGAGAGAAGACCATTTCCTGCCAGACCAACAACCAGTGGTCTGCGAATGTCCCAATCTGCATCTGTGAGTAACGGCTGTAGATAATGAGACTAGCTATATCACCACATTACAGTGAAAATCCTGCAGTACCTGACAGATTTCTTCACAAGGGATACCTGATGTGAAATCGAGCTGATTGGCTTCTTTATTACTTAAATGTCTAATTAACAACAACTGTCTACATTCCTTTTCTTTGGTATTTTCTAGCTGCTCTTTCAATATCCAATTGGAATAATGAACAAACCTGCCTTATTTTATGGTCCACAGCCCATCCATAGCATATGCAACATTAATATTTCACACAGAGTGAATAATATTTTACATAAATTGTGAGCTTAAGATTGATTTTTTAATGATTCGGTATTTTCTAAGTACATATACCAAATGTTCTAGTCCATATTTCATGTGTTTACACTTTACCTATTATATTCGATTCTGATCTGATCTAATCTAGTCTAGTGTAGTCTAGTTTGTTTTATTCTAGTCTTGTCTGTTTTATTCTATAATATTTGACTCAAATGTATTCTATTCTATTTTGTTCTATTCTATTCTATTCTATTCTGATATACTCTACTTGATTCCTTTTTATTCTATTCTATTCTAGTCTAGTCTAGTCTAGTCTAGTCTAGTCTAGTCTAGTCTAGTCCAGAGAGTCTAGTCTCTTTGATTCTGTTCCATTCTTCTCTATTCTATTCTGTTCTATTCTGTTCTGTTCTGTTCTTCCAGTTCCTTGCCTTTCCAACTTTACTGCTCCTATGGGCACAGTCCTTTCCCCTGATTACCCAGAAGGCTATGGCAACAACCTCAACTGTGTGTGGCTGATTCTATCAGAGCCAGGCAGCCGCATCCACTTGGCTTTCAATGACTTTGATCTGGAGGCTCCTTATGACATCCTGACAGTGAAGGATGGTGAGCTGCTGGACTCTGCTGTCCTGGGCCGCTTCACTGGCGCTGAGGTTCCTTCCCACCTCACCAGCAACAGCAACATCCTCCGTCTAGAGTTCCAGGCTGACCACTCCATGTCTGGCCGAGGCTTTAACATCACCTACAGCAGTGTGTATCTCATTCATTGTGTTTTACAACAAACACTGGGTTTCTAATGTTCAATTTGACATGATGCAGGGTTTTTTTTAAATATATTTTTATAAGTAATAATTAGTGTATGATATTTTCTAGTCTTATAATGGTTATATAAGTAACATTTAACTGTACTGTGTAAGGAACATTCTTATATCAAAATATATCTGTTCAGTAAAGTTTTTAATAAAAGTGGAATCTGATTAATTCTTAGTTGTAAATGCTTGGTTGAAAACTGCATCAGAAAAGTCCATCCTTTCTATAGTACTCCACTAAACATACCAAACAGTAACTGAAAAAATATATTTCTAAAAAAATATTTTTAAAGTTATGTATGCTCAAAATGGTCTGTATATTGGCCATGATGTTCTTGGGGATATCAGGATATCTTTTTCAGTAACTTCTTAAGTGTTTTTATTTTTTATTGTTGCATCACTAACATATATTCTATGAAATATAGAAATGTCTCAAATGTCTTGTCAAAATCACCTTAGTTACATTCAGTTGAGCAAGAATTATATATTTCTCTTTATTCATATTCCATAAATGAGGACAAAGTTGTGCTTTTTTCACAAAGCTTGTTAGGCTACTCTCATTAGGATGTGGTATAGGACATGGCCTTTATAATGGATTGACTCTTGGCTGTGTGTTGTCAGTGAAGAGCTGTCAGAAATGTGATGGAGCACTGTTAAATCTGAATTTGTTCTGACAAACATGGTGTCTTTCTTTCTGGCTTTTCCTGTCACTAGACATCCATCAGTCAGTCAGACATGCTGTTTGACTGCTTGACTTCTAATCCATCTGCCTCAGGGTCCAGTTTCTGCTTCATAAATTTTTTAAATGGAAATGATAAAAAAGATTCACATGTGGTCCAAGTAGATTAATAAGCAAGGCCCTTAGTGGAAAAATATCTTTCATGTTCTGTGCAGCTTCATACTTGATGCCTTGTGCTAAAGAAGTAAGCCACTTGTGTGGAGACATTCATACTATTTATCTTTTACCTTCTTATTTCCTAATGACTTCACATGCAGAAGAGACATAATGAGAACTGGAGAAGTGAGAACATTTATAAGACCTATAAACCTTACTTATAAGGCTCATAACATTTTCAAGACATACCGTAGATTTGTCTTGAAGCACTATGGACTATCAATTATAATAATAAAATATTAAAAAATCATTTTAAAAAAATACATATTTATTCAGAAAACAATCATTTGTAGGCTACTCTGAATAGAAAAAAGTATAATCAATTATGAAACAAAATAAAACATACAATATGCCGTCTAGACCACGTTAGAAAAGAAATGGTATCCCATCAAACATTATACATAGTATTAAATATGTCATAGCATTTTTATGATGTGGTTATGCCAGACTTATTATGGAATGGAAGTCTTGAGAAAAGTGGGGTTTTTTGGACCTTAGTGACCATTGTAATTTATTTTCCTCTACAAACAGCATTTGGCCATAATGAGTGTCCGGATCCTGGAATTCCTCTAAATGCCCGGAGATTTGGTGACAGCTTTCAGCTAGGCAGCTCTATCTCCATCATCTGTGAGGATGGCTTCATTAAGACACAAGGAGCAGAGACTGTGACCTGTGAACTGAGCACCGGCAAGGTGATGTGGAGTGGACCCATCCCGAAGTGTGAAGGTAATTTCACTAGCTCCAGTCAAGAGTCAGCAGCTGTGAAGGGCAATTACTACAGTCTTCCTTTTTACCTATGCAGAGGATATGAGTGTGAGTGTGCTGAAGAGTGAGAGTTTGTGGTATGTCAGAAACCAGACCAGAATGTAAGAGCCAGATCAGACCACATTTAACATTTTTCTCACTCTTTCGTTATGATCTTTAATTCAAAGGTGAAAAGGGCTATAATGAGTATTGGTACTACTGTTAATACAATGTTTGAATCTTTATCTAGAGTTCCTCTTGATCACAAAGCAGTAGTAGTTGCAAGGAAAAATTACACACATAAGGAAACCTTTGAGATGTTTTCTGCATAGCCTCAACATTGGATGAAGTGCATTCAGTTTACTTGATTCAAATGTGTACGCATGAATGATGAATATATTAGCTGGCCCACTGTTGCCCAGGCACAAGAAATCTAACTGACTACGCCAAAAAGTGTTCGCTAACCTGACATATTGCGAGCTACTTAGCTAGTCAACTGTAAATTTAACTACTTTGTTCAGAAGGGGTTCATTTCTGGGGTTTTTATTTTTTTGTCCGATTTAAGCACTGCACACCACTGACTTAATTTTACTGAATGAATTAAATAAACTATGAAATAATCTTTATTTCTACCAGGTTTCTTTTGATTGTTTCCTTTATGGAACATGATTTTCTGATGGTAAAAGTACAGGGTGAGCCAGAGAGATCTGATGATTTTCATATGCTTATTTCTCAGACACTAGTTTGATTAGAGTAGTGACTGGTGGGGGAAACAGTAGCTCAGCTGATACTGTTTCAGTCAACATGGAGCAGTGAGCAGCACATCACATCTTCACTGCTGAAACGTTTTTTACAAATGGTCACTCTGTGATTGCTACTCAACGGCTATTTCGCATTACATTCAGTATTCCTCATCACGGTACTGTGCCCTCTTGGAACACAATTAAAAAATGGGTTGGAAATTTCCATAACAAGGCTTCTGAAAACGAACCACTCTGCAAGCCACGTACAGTTTGAATGAGGAATGTTAAACTTATTGCAAACTATCCGTTGAGTAGCAATCACAGAGTCACCATTTTTAAAATACTTTCAACAATGAACGTGCAATGTTATGCTGACCACTGCTCCATGTTGACTGAAACAGTATCAGCTGAGCTACTGTTTCCCCCACCAGTCACTACTCTAATCAAACTAGTGTCTGAGAAATAAGCATATGAAGATCTTAGATCATCAGATCTCTCTGGCTCACCCTGTACTTGGTTTGTGATGTCCCAAATACTTGGCCATGTTACGACAGCAGGCTGTGAGCATATCCTGAGGTGACATGTCTGTTCAGTTATTGAGTGCTCCACAACAATAATATAGAGAAAGCTCAAATTCCCTATGCAGCTCAATAACTTCTTACTTTGAAAGATGACATAAAACTTCTGTTGATATCTTCACTATGTTCTTTATAAGAAAGTTAGTGTTGCACAATTGTCAGACTGTAGATGCAGGCATCTACACCTCTACGGGGCCTGAAAATCAGGCTATGAGCAACAAATGATATATGATAATAATGAGATATATGATAATATATGATAATGTACTACATTTTGTTTATTTCCTTGACAAAAAGTCAGGAAGTCCTTGGCCAAGGGTTGGGCTATGCCCGTTGTTTTGTCCTTGCATTACATCTAACATGTTATTAAGTCTGGCTAGCTTCTTTATTTCCTCTCAGTGTGTTTAACAGTGAGGTGGCCGTGCGTTGCGGTAGGCGGAGAGTTATATAACAGCTTGCACTGCATGTTCGTGATTCTATGAAGATTGTATTTTTCCTCTTTCCACAGCTCCTTGCGGCGGTCACTTCTCTGCCCCGAGTGGGGTCATCTTGTCTCCTGGTTGGCCAGGCTATTACAAAGATTCCCTCAGCTGTGAATGGGTCATAGAGGCTGAATCAGGGCGCTCGATCAAGATTACTTTCGAAAAGTACTTTTGTATACACTTGTTCAAAAATTAGAAATTTGTCTCAAAAACAAAAATCAATTCTTTATTAATTTTATATGCTGAAATCTTACTTCCCAGGTTTCAGACCGAGCTGAACTGTGATTTCCTGGAGATCCACGATGGGCCTAATCTTCTGTCTCCACTGATCAGTTCATTTAATGGCACACAAGTGCCTCAGTTTCTGTTCAGCAGCAGCAACTACCTGTACATGCTCTTTACCACCGACAACAGCCGTTCAAACAATGGCTTCAAGATCCTCTATGAGAGTAAGAAGTCTGCCAGTTTAACATGGATTTACAAAGATTTGGTTCTAACACTCTGCCCATTTCTTGGATAAGGTTTTCCTGATCTTCTATAATGTTTCTAAATAGTATAATTAGTATACCTGAATGAAGAGTATTGATTAATATTAAGTAATTGCTTAGAAACATTCACAAGTGCATAGTTTTATTAGACTTCACTTTGTTTTGCTAAAAAACTTTAGGGTTCATCAGCTTGTAGCTGTGAAGGAAAGTAAATTTTTTTGAGTACAATTCAGACCATCAAACTGGATTAGCCACATTATCCCAGAGTGCAGTGGAAGCACAAATCACTTTCAGCTTCTAGTGTGCTTCACTTGGTTTTATCCATATTATGTTGGCTTGCTTCCCATGTTTACAGCCAGCATTGATATATTTTTTTTTGTTTTTTGTCATTTTGTTGGTTTTTTTTGTTGTTGTTTTTGATAGTTCTCCCCTAATTTAGTCATGGCCAATTCCCACCCATCAGAAATCTCTCCCCATCACATGACAGCTGCAAACCAGGGAGGGAAAACTCCCTTTGTTTCTCCTGAGGCATGTGAAGCCAGCCAACAACATATTTTTGAACTGCTGCTCATGCAACCTTAGTTAGCATTAAGGGGGCATTGTAAACCATTTGGAGGACAGCGTTCACTATCTGCCCACTTCCACATATATGAGCTCACAGATGCCCATGATTGGTCAGTATCACTGTGATTGATATGGGAAAAAGAGTATGCCCCTGCATCCCTTAGAGCAGGGGTGTCCAATCTTGTTCTCAAAGGGCCGGTGTGGGTGCAGGTTTTCATTCCAGTCAAGCAGGAGCCACACCTCATTCCACCTGTGTTTAATCAATGGGTCTAATCAACGGATCTTGACTTTCAGT
The DNA here is from genome assembly GCA_028566435.1 of Scorpiodoras heckelii. Classification (NCBI taxonomy): domain Eukaryota; kingdom Metazoa; phylum Chordata; class Actinopteri; order Siluriformes; family Doradidae; genus Scorpiodoras; species Scorpiodoras heckelii. The sequence goes on from JAOVVH010000036.1 coordinate 17,187,121, forward strand.
ACTGTGTGGCTTCTGCTTGGTTGGAAAGAAAACCTGCACCCACACCGGCCCTTCGTGGATAAGATTGGACACCACTGCCTTAGAGCATGGCCAATTTTGTTGTCTTGGACTCCTGGCCAAAGATGGCTGTGGCATTATCCAGATTCAGATTCATAATCTCCAGATGATAGGGAAAACACTTTCCTGTTGCTCCACTTGGGATCCTGGGTTTATTTTTTAATCCATAAATACATCACTTGACATGCAACAATCATAGGAGTCTGATTATGTCTTGGTCTCTATGTGTAGGTGTGACAGTGGATGCCTACTCCTGCCTGGATCCTGGGATTCCTGTCAACGGTTTGCGCTATGGCCAGGACTTCTCCATTGGCTCCACGGTTTCTTTTGGCTGTGACTCTGGCTACCGACTCAGCCATGAGGAGCCCCTGGTCTGTGAGAAGAATCACTGGTGGAGTCACCCTCTACCCACTTGTGATGGTAGGTATTCAGCTGTTGTCCATCGATTTAGTACTAAAAGAAAAAAAGCAGTGAATTCCCTAATCACTTAAAAAAGAGGCCAGTGACAAAGTCATTCTAGAAGAAAGGCATTGACTACAACAGGCAACAGGCTGCATTTGTCACATTGCAGTGGACCTGCATACGTATTGACACCTCAGGTAAATTGTAGCCTGATGAAAGAGGTTACACGTGTCAAAGCTCGTTTGGTAGCTTGTCCTTTCTTTTTCCAGTTACATTATGTTCGCTATTCTGAGGGGACCAAATTAAGACCATGCAATTCAATAGGAGGCCATTAGCAGTCAGTGAAGAGGCTATTTACCATGATGGCTGCTGCTGCTGATAGAAGCTGATTTGCTCACCACTTTAAGCCATTCAGGAGATTTCTTTAGAATTGTACTTTTACCTGTTTAAGCCTATTGAGGATCTTTTCTGGAAAGCAATGTGAAACCAAAAAAACACACTAAGAATTACCAGTGTAACATGAGCTTGTACTATATTATTCAGTACTGCAGAAAATCGAAGAAATGTAGCTATATATTGGGGAAGGTAACTGTTTATGCACAAACAGATCTTTAAAGTGTATTGAAAGACTGTTGAGGGTTTACATTTTTAGGGTTCTTTGAAAGCAGGATACAGAAAACGTAAGAAAGAGGTGGAATTGAGAAACACACTGTAATTACAAACAAAGAGAAAAAGAATAAATAGCTCAGATGAGAGAGAGTGAGGTCAAAGTGTAGCCCACATTTCCCTCTATAATAAAACTCTGTTAGAGTTGTCATTAATTACCGATACTCTTGTGATATTGCCTAGGATAGATAAGTGGAAGTATTGAAGAGAGGGTTCAATCTCTCTAGTGAAGTTAAGAGTGCTACATAATAATGTCTTTGCTTGGCTAATTCATCATTTACTTTCTTTGCTTGTACCTCCATTATCCAAAGAGGATAGTTTGTCAGACAGGTCAATTAGGTCTTAAGTGTCCATTGCTACTTATTGTAATGCAGCACTCAGAAGAACCACATTTTGAATTGCCGATTGTGTTTCTGCTCTGCCATATAGCACTATGCGGAGGTGATGTGAGAGGACCAGGTGGTACCATTTTGTCTCCAGGTTACCCTGAGGTTTACCCAAGCTCTCTCAACTGCACCTGGACTGTGGAGGTCAGCCATGGCAAAGGTAAATCACACACACAAACACACACACACACACAAACACAAACACACACACACACACACACAAACACACACACACACACACACACACACACACACATACATCTTTCAGTCTACTAATTATTGCGTTAAGTTGCAATGCTGTACTTTTGACAATACTTAAGTATAGGAATTAGGGGCTGTATCAATACCATGTCTTTCATGTACAAATGTGTTTTTCTGGTCCTCAGGGAAGTCATGGAGCATTTTATTTAGCTCTGTTTATGTTGGTGGCTGCTATGTTGCTAGCAATGAACTCCAAGATGTTTAAGATGTAATTGCGTTTAAATAGTATCTTTAATAGAGAGCCCAAGGGCAGACAAACTGAGCATGCAGAGCAGTATCAGTGAGAATGGCATTAAAATGAGAGTAATGTGCCAAAAATTGCACCTTGACTCTCAAGCCTTATGTAGATCCTGCTGAACAAGCGGAAAGGAAATGTCTCAGTACTCGCAGAGCTGAAGTGATCTCACATATGACAGTTTTTCTGCTCTATGTTCAAGAATACTTTTGTTTGTGGACAAGTCACAGCAACTTGCACTCATTTTTATGGATCAAAAACCCTTCACTGCTCATCTAACCGTTTTAGCCTTTCAGCAGTAAACTTAAAATGTCATTATTTATGTCCGGGCTCTTTGACTCCTTGCAGATATGAAACTGCTAGTGCACTCACAAACACCTCCCACAAAGGTAATGATAATACCATCTCCTTCCCAAGCTCCCTGTAGCACATTTCAAGATGTGTTTTGCCTCCAGGTAGCCCACATTATCTCACTGTACTGGATTGTGAACATGCTTTTTGATTAGTCCAATGCTGTGGACATACATATGTGAATTGGCAAATGAATGGAGAACAAGCTCCTGAGATCTATTAACGGGTGCTGCTAAAGTCTTCCTCAGGACGAACTTCAGGGAATGCAGAATTAGGTTCTGCTCTCTGCCCTGCTCTATAAAATATCATTGCACAAGCTTTGAGTTCTGAATAATGAAAGTTTATCTGAATTTTAATTTCCCGGAGCTGATAAAGTATTCAGTATGGAAGGTCATTATGTTACAAAGAAGAATCATGCAGAATTGAAATGCTCCTCCTTCCGTCTTACACTCGTACAAAAAAGAATAACCTTGGGACTCTTTATGGGGGTCTCACCTTCAAGACTGAGATGAAGATGTTTCTTTGGCACCCAAAGCCTTTTTTGTGTAAGTTTAGCAGGTTGAGCAGGTTTCTCTGATAAATCTACTCAGACATTACTGGTTCCTTGGATAACTATTGGATACCTGATATCCTTGTTGGTTTTCCCGACAGGAGTTCAGTTCAACTTTAACACCTTCCATCTGGAGGACCACCACGACTATCTTCTCATCACAGAGAACGGGAGTTTTGTGCAGCCTCTCGCTCGCCTCACAGGTTCTGAGCTGCCGTCGCCTATCAACGCAGGCCTCTATGGCAATTTCAAGGCCCAGCTGCGCTTCATCTCTGATTTCTCCATCTCCTATGAGGGCTTCAACATCACGTTCTCAGGTCCGTGCTGTACATGATTTCCTGACACTGTGACTAAGGCTGAGTTGACTTGACTATTTAGCACTTTTCACACAACATTGCTTTGTCCTTGCAGAATTGTATAAAACTTTATGAAGTTCTTATTGGTGCATAACTCCTAATATGCTCCTGGGTACAGGTCACTTCACTTGGGTTTATCATTATAATTAATGGACTGCTATATCCTTAATAGTCAAAGGGTATTATCTTTATGTTCAAAACCAGAGCTTTTGTGCCACGTTCATATTCAGTGTGGCTTACAGATCCTCTATGGAATCACCTGCATTTTCTTGCTAACTGCCAATGGCAATTTATGCAAATGTACATTTATAACTCTCCCAGCTGAAAGTAGAAACATAGTCATGTAGGCATTAAGATTAAAAGCTATGTAGTATCTACAATAGATTACTGCCAGTACATAGTGCCATGGCATGCATAATTTAAAACGTAGATTATACATATATTATTTATTTATGTTATTCACCTCATGCCTGTGTTACTCAGAATACAATCTTGAGCCATGTGAAGATCCAGGAGTGCCACGGTTTGGTCGCCGTAACGGTTACAACTTTGATATTGGGGATACACTTACTTTCTCTTGCAACATGGGCTACCGCTTGGAGGGGGCACCAGAGATCATTTGCCTGGGAGGGGGCCGGCGCATGTGGAGCGCACCTCTGCCAAGGTGTGTGGGTACGTTGTCAACCGCTTTCATTCATTTCCTTTCCTCAGTATATTGAGTGTATGAGCAGACTGAGCAACATGGACTTATCATATATTACAGAATTCTAGAAAGAATTCAGATATGACCAAAATTATATCATATGTAGGTAATGAGGTAGGTAATTACACTACATTCATAATTGTTTAAAGATTTAGTAAACATGAATATTCTCAGCTGAATAATATGGTTGGTCAAACTTTATCTATCTCAATTAATTTACTCTAATTCCTAGCTGTTTTTTGACATGTGACAGATTACAGTAGTAGCACTGTAACTGTAAATGGCTGTCCTTGACTTCATTTTGAGATTGTTTGGTTTAAAGCAACTGCTCCAACTAAAGAAACAACTATTGTGCCAACATCTTGCTTATTGTAGTTTTGGGTGTCTCTGTGAGCTTTGCAAATTCACAGGTCACTGATCACCTAGATCAGAACAGAAGTGAAAGTAACCACTAACTGTAATAAAGGCATGTTTTTTTCTGCCATGTCCTTTCCTCTTTAGTGAATTTGCTTTTCCGCTGAGTGAATTTCATTTTATTCGCTTTTGGACTGATTCCCGTTTAAGCTGAAAAGGCAGAAAAGCTTTTTCTAGTCAATGTTAGTGCTAAACTGTAGATGCTGGCACCTTTGTTGTAAGTAGGCTGATAACTAGGGGAGTGCTGGGAACAATGAAACGGCTGGCAAAATGTAACATTTTTATGACATTTCATGTTATTACTCAAGGTCAAGCAGCGTGTACTTCTGGCCACGTTCCACATTTCCACATTTTGCCTGGGTTCTCAAGAAATCTGTCACAAAGTGTTTTCAGGGAATTTAAGTCTTAAGACATTTTTTCATCAGAATTTTTTTTTTTTGGTTACTGAGACAGACTTCAAAATTGGGAATAATAAAATGATTACTTTAATCAGGATCTTCTTGCCTAAAACATAGCAATGTTTTGAAACGTGACCAATTTAAAACAAGTGTTAAATAGGATTGAGTACGTCCATACTGCAGGGTTAGTTATTACACACTGTTACAACTGAGCTGCCTTTCATAAACAGTGAGAACAAGTTCATTCTCTCTGATATAAAATAAAAAGAACATGTTTCTTGAATCTTTTTTTTCATAGAATAAAACAGAATGTATTTAATACTTTTTCATTGTTATCAGTGCACAGGTCATTTATTTCTCATATGTTTGTAAAGATTTAAAAAGGAAAAGAGAAAACTTAAGAATGTGGACGTATTTACCAAAAAAAAAAAGCTTGGCAAAGTGTCAATATTCTTATATAATTTGACATGTAGTGTCTATCAT
>JAOVVH010000036.1:17256801-17268007 GCA_028566435.1 Scorpiodoras heckelii
TATATACATATGAATGCACAGATGTCTAGTTGCATTTAGCAGCATGACAGTGTTTCTAAGTAACCTTATTCATGTCCTGTAAGCTCTGCAAGCTTTGTTGTCCAATATATATATAAATATGTGTGTGGTGTATCTATATTCTCTTAAAGCACAAATTCCTTCATTTAATCATGACTAGTTTGTGCCCTCTTTTTCAAAATTGCATTCCTAAGCCAGTAAGTGTGTCGTCACAGCCTGCGGTAAACATATGTGTGCTTCAATTAGCTTTCAAACCCCTGCTGTGTCATTCACATATTTCACAAATTCTCTGCACACATTTTAGCTTGTGAGATAACGCACTTCATCAATGCCTGGCTGCTTAGTAGGATGGATTTATTCAGAGATGAGTGTGTGTAATCCCACAGGTGTCACTTTGCTAATGCTATTGTTATTGCATAATAAACTAATGTGCAATCTTTAGGATACGTAAGCCCTGATTTTCTTTGCAGGGAACAAAATTAAGTTAAACTTAACTCATATTGAGCTTTCCTCATTTCCAGAGCAATGTAGTGTGAAACTAATGACTCGGGAGCTAATGATTTTCTTTTGCCCGATGCAATCAAAGCAGAGGACTGCGTAAAAGACGTGCCATGAGCATATATAGCGGTGCAGCATGTGAGAGAGTAATTTCACAGAAGCAGGCAATTAAAAAGATTTGAATAAACTTACAGCTTTATTGCCTCGGAGAGGTGTCCTTAGCTCAAAATACCCTGATCTAATTATGAAAATGGCATTATTAGCAAAATTTAAAACAGTTGCTGTATGATCTATGCAGAAGAAAAAAGTTACAGGTTAAGGGAAAATGCCCTAGGAAGCATATTTTTATTTTTTCTCTAAGCTCACATCTACAGCCAACATCATCTATTTGCTTGGGTCATTTTTGTCATTATCTATTCTTTCCTGTCTTGCAGTTCTTTTCGGTCAGTTTGTGCTGTTTCAGACATCTCTGAATGACGTGGTGGACATTTACGATGGACCTACGCAGCAGTCCCCTCTACTGTCCTCACTGTCAGGCTCTCACTCAGGTAAAGTTCATCTGATTTAGGTGAATATGTGAATATGTCAGACACTTGAGTATTTGAACTTTTGAACACACATCACCTTTTTAACATTTGCATTTCTGGCTAAAATCTAATCATTGTCACAGCACTCTGTAAACTTTTTTTTTATGTTTTAGAAAATTGTATTTGCTCTAGCCTTCTACCATGTTGTGTACTAGAAGAAAAATGAGGAGATAGCTTTTTTCTCCTTACCTTCTCTTAGTGGTGTTACAGCTGATAAGCCTTTAGTGGCATTGATTGAGATAATAGCACTGTAGGGATGAATGGGTACAATCTTTAGCTAAGCTCTTTAAATGCTTTTTAATATAAATTACAAACCCACAATTAAATCAAGAAAAAGGCCATATTGAAAATGCAGTTAGAAGAAGTAGCAGGGTGTTTAGTAAAGTGTGACACCTTCAGGAGATCTGTAAAGTTTAAGGTTGCCAAGCTAAAGAACTGTTTTGAGACATGTTTGTTTTTCTCTGTTCCACAGGCGAGTCATTGCCCTTGAGTACTGGAAACCAGATAACTATCAAATTCACTACAGTTGGACCAGAAACTGCCAAAGGCTTTCACTTTGTGTATCAAGGTCAGTTAAACTATAACAAAGTATTATTATTTACATATGGTACAAAAACAAGTGCGCTTAGATTACCCCCTTTGACACCTTCTGCCGCAGAGTGGAGAGTCACTGGGGCTCTAGAAAAGTTCAGTCATTTGATGCATAAACATCCTTGCTGTTTATGCTTTTTCATTTAAAAATTGTAATGATTTAAAAGCTGTGTGAATTGACTACATTTGTGATTCACATATATAGGATGTTGTCAAGCAGAAATGGTAGAAGCACCTAAGTCTTTACTCAAGTACAAGAGCAACTGCAAATTGTTCAAATTCATCACTCAAGTTAAAGTAGAAAAGTGTAAACTCTTAAATTTACCAAAAGAATTGAAGACATAATTACCAGTGTTGTCACGCGATTAACTTTTTTAAACGTGTCAATCACACATAAATTTTTTTTTTATTTCGCGTTAAATCGGTTTTTACATGCAGGTCGGCATTGTATGACCATTGAAAATGTTGTTGCTGTTTATCACTGGTCTATTTTAACAGAAACGACTGTTGAATGTCGCCTCATTATTCACTTGACTTTATTTGATAAAAGTGAAACAATAAAGATTATTGATGCCTTTTCATTTTTTTTTAAATAAAGGAACTGCACAGTGTGTAGGGAGTGAGGGAACACGGGTATATCACTTGGCCGGAAGTTCTGTTGGGCTGCTACTACATGATTGGATGATTCGATTTTACCTCAGAGACCCGCCCCTGCAATGGAAGGGAAGGAGTTTGTGTACGTCAGTGGTGCCCAATCTTATCCACAAAGGGCCAGTGTGGGTGCAGGTTTTCTTTCCAACCAATCAGAAGATACACACTACTGAAAGACAAGATCCACTGATTAGATCCGTTGATTAAAAGCAGGTGGAATGATGTGTGGCTCCTGCTTGGTTGGAAGGAAAACATGCACCCACACCGGCCCTTTGTGGATAAGATTGGGCACCACTGGTGTACGTGTTATGCGGATGTGTCGCCTTTGTCATCTCTGTCGCTCATTAAACTGATGTAACATACAAAAATATAGCAACCGAAAAAGAACTACAACTTCTTCGTCTCCATTGTTCCTTTCAATCTTTAGTAATGTTTATGATAGCTAACAAGGTAGATCAGAGCGCTGTACATGAGAAGAGACAACCAAAAATACATTACAGAGTTAAAATACAGTTTGTATACGTTTCACCACATTTAATTCAGAAGTGCCTACAGCATACAAAATTAGTCTGAACAGTGCTGTTTGATTTATCATGCTAAATACAGCCGAGTGCTGTAATGACGGCACGATCCAGAGGCCGTCCACTGTTGATGACGTTGCACGGCGTCCAAATAGAGCCGTTCTAGTGACCAAATTCCCTATGAAGAGCCCTTGTTATTCTGTACCCTGTGTAGTGTGTAGGGAGCAGGGATGGATACAGCTTAGGGACACTTGCGATCGGAATGCAGCCTAAAATGAGTAACATAACAGTCAATTTCGGAATGTTTGTGCTCACTGACGGTGCCGTTGATTTGTGTAATTTAACAAATTTTTATTGCGTTAATTTTTTTAATCGTGATTTCTTTAATGTGTTCGTTAACATGTTAATTTGACAGCACTAATTACATATAAAGAAAGTAGTGAGATTTCTTATTTCCCCCTTTCCTTAAGTCATTAAGTCATTTTCTGTGTTTGTTTGTTTTTTTTATTCAGCCAGTGTAGCTGCTAAAATGTAAATGTTTCAGTTCAAACAACGGAAATATCACATTAATGACAAATTGTTTCAGCTCTTGGCTCTGCTCCGTATTGTAGGCTGTATTGCTGCCACCCGTCCAATGCCATTAGCTGAGCACAACACAGTGTAACTGGCATACTAATGTAAAAGTGTTTTAAAACACTGATATAAAAACAACCATACTCTTTTATCAATCTGTCATATCAGTGCATTTTAATTTGCAGCATAGTTCAAGGGTATTGTGGGTGATTCTAATCTACAGGGACTTAGGGACTATAGGCCCTAAACAAATGACATTTAATGTAATTCCACTGTGTTGTTAAAATTTATTTTCTAATTGTAAATGATAAAATTATAATTTATTAAATTATTAATTGTAAAAAAAAAATTGGGGGTAGGGTGTTAAGTAGGGTGTTAATTTTGGGGGGTGGAGAGGTAGAGTGGGCATGGTGTCAAGTGATCAATAGAGGTATATACAGGAGAAAACAGTCTGACCCTTGTGTTATGTTTTTTCTTTTCCTTATATTTAGTAGTTTTCAGAGGTTTGGCCTAATTTTAGTTAAACCATACATTTTTTTATATACTGTAAATATAAGTATTTCTAAGTAAAAATATCTGTTACAATATCTGTTTACTAAATTCTTGACTTTTATTGGTCAGAAATCATTTATTAATTTTGAGGCCTGCCACAGCATGTCCGAATGTAATCCAAAAGGCAGATTTACATTAATGTGCCCTTTCTAATCCACTATTGTTTCTAGAGTAATAACTAATTCACAGAGAAGATCCACAAAACATAAACCTGATAATATATATTTTTTTAATTAAACAGAAAAAGAATTACAATGAAAGACATGTAATTAATACTCTGGTGACTAAAATGAATAAAAAGAATAATTTGTCATTGTTTAATATATAAAATTGTAATTATTGGCAAATTGCTGTGGTATAAGAGGAATACAACATGATGGTGCATGAGATTATAGGAGTATAATCAAAAATGTGGCATGATGGCAGGTTAATCTAGAACTGAGGGAATAACTTAGTTGTTACTGAAGATTGCGTAAAATGAGAATTTGATAAACAAGGTTTTAGGTTAATTTAATTTGGGATGCAAAACTAGTGATATAACTTTATAAAGTTGCACATTTTTATACATTTTATAGTTGCTCCCTTTCCTTGGGGTCACCACATCTTAATCTGGTGCAGGTTTTTATGTCAGATGACCTTCCTGACACAACCCTCCCATTGATTGGGTTTGGGACTGGTGCTGTGTGTTCATTACACCCCTCAGTGGCTGGGTTGAGCATGGGGTTAAGGGCCTTGCTCAGGGGCCCAACAGAGCCAGCCCTGATGTCAGGGCTCAAACCCATGACTTTCTGATCAGCAATCTGGTGTCCTAACTTACTGGGCTACCATTGCCCCAAAGTTAGACAGTCTATTACAAGTTTTAAATGCTGCTGCAACACATCATCCTTCAAAGCAGTTCAGCTTTCTTAGAAATACATGCAACTGGAATCCGCTTACCCTCAAAGGCATTAGCAGAAGGATGTTGTCAGCTACCACTTGATGATGCTTACAGCAGAAGAAATCATCACTCAGCACTGTTGGGACAAATGATGCTGCCCTGCTCAGCAAAGACTTTAAATCTGCTTGGAAACTTCTTATAATTACAAGATTTCTTTAGATTTCTGTATTTTTTTACTAAGTTTCTCCAAAAAAAAATAAATCACCCAGGACTAGATGAGACAGCAGTGTCCTGCAGATCTTCAGATATGTGAATGAGCTCCAATCTCTCTCTTCACTGCTCTGCTGTGCTGTGTGAAGCTTTGAAACGTTGCTCTCCAGTCACCTGCAGCTCAGCTGGTTTTGTGGCTAAGACATTAAGCCCTTACCTGGCTACTCACGGGTCAAACAACCGTTCAGATACCGTTAAAGGCTTTCACTGCTTCTGGCACTTACTTGCACTTTAGATGTGTTTGATTCAGATGAAAAAAAAATCCTGTAGCTGAGTGAAGGAAAGTTGTAGTGTGTTTGGTGTTGCTGTGTGCCACTGTGTGACAGTGTCTAAGAAATACTGTAGTTTAGGGACAACTGAGCTTCTATTCATTGTGTACGGGCATAAAATGCTTTCATTTAATGTCTATAACTCAGAATTTAGTATTTTCATGGATCAGAACATAAGACAGCTTTTCATTTTATGTAAGAACCATTAGATATTTCCTAGTTCAATGTTGTGGGGGAAAAAAAAAAAGAAAGTAAACATATCTTTTCAAAATAAGCTTTGACTTCACACTCTCAAGGCTGTTCCCTTAATAACTGAGAAATGATTTCAGGACTTTATCTCTACAAAGCATATGCCGAAATGGAACTGCGGAGGTGGAATAACAGCAGATCTCAGTCTCATCTCTCTCTAGCTCCTTTGGGTCACATATTCTTAAACTTGTAAATATGAACAACACAGTTGATCTTGGAAACAAATCCTCACTTATTTCTTCTACTGAGCTGCTGATATATCATATTCAGTGCTGCAGCTTCATTTAAAGCTTTTAACTCTCACAGTATAAGTCTTTTTATTTGAAGGATTCCTATACTATTTCCTATACTGTACCTTGATGACACATCCACAAGCAACATATACATCTTTTTATGGATTTATGAGGCATTAGTGACATAAGGTGATATTGGAGGTTTTATATAAAAAATTATTGTCTTCAGATGAAAGAATGTGTCTAACAGCTAGATACAACCACATAATTTGATTGGACAAGTGAAAGTGAAGTATTGACCTACTGTGCTTGCACAGAGAGGAATTTGTCTTCTGTATTTAACCCATCCATGCTGTGTAACACACATACACACACAAACACACACTAGTGAGGTGAGCACACTAGCCCGGTGTGATGGGCAGCGCCGTCCACGGTGCCCGGGGAGCAGTTAGGAGTTAGGTGCCTTGCTCAATACCACTCCAGTGGTGTCATGTTGGTTGTGGGGATCGAAGCTGCGACCTTCTGGTCATAAGGCTGGTTCCTTAAACACGAGCACAGGACTACCCCACAACAGATACTACACAAGAGGCATGAGTGCTGAAATAACACTATTACAGCACTGGGACTTTCAACTATACATGCTTTACAGGTGTGTTCTGTTAACTTTTAAGTAGACTCCATTAATGTAGTTTCCACAAATAACCTCTGAATTAAATATATTAAATGTATTAAATGTACTATTAATTTATTTTGGTGGTATTGTGTAGACTTACACAAATTAGCAATCTAGAGTGCAGGAAAATGTTCATGTGTTGCCTGGCAACAGTCTAGTCCCAGGTCCAGTTGCAGACGTTTTTGTATTGGCTCACAATCATTCTGTTATACTGAATACCAGCATGGTGTCTTGGGCTACGACCGAATCACGGCCATTATGATATTGAGTATATCCGCACTTATGAAAATAAATAATTAGGTGCTTATTAGCTATGTAAAATTGTACTGCAACTGTAGTTGAAATGGACCACTACCATTTAATTCCAGAGTAGTGAATTCCATGCTTGTGTATGAAGGAGATAAATGCATTTCATAACACTAAGATAACAAGCAGATATTTAATAGAGGACGTGTTAAAGCTTCATGCCTGAAGTGTAGACAACTAATAACGTGTAACTATATATACTAGAATATAAAGTAGTACCTTGCAAGATATAAAATAATTATAATAATATTCTAGGCTACTGGATACCAAAGCCTAGAATAGTCCTATAATGATAGTCAAGGCTTGTCTTTTCAATTTTTTCTTGCAAACAATTACAAATTACACAAGTCTTGTAGAGACCTCTAGTATTGCTTTAGTACACCTTTAGTACCTCGAATATAAAATCTTTATTAAAGGCACATGAACGTGTACTGAACTCCCAAGTTCTCTTACTATTCTTTGCCAAATTGTCTTACTATTCAAGACTCCATACTTGCCTCAGTGTGGAAGATTATACCACACTGCTGTTGCAGTCTTGAATATGATTTATCAGAATGTGTTCAATGAGCTCACTCCAATACATTATTGTTTCTATAGTAGCATCTCATTTACAGGGACTTATGGCAGACTCTTTGCATCATCTAAGCTGAATAATCCATGTATCTTTTAAAAAAAAAAGTGTTGTTATTCAATGGAGTCATATAATTACCTCCAAGGATTTTATGTATTATTTTCCACTTTCATTAACTTTGCGAGATAATGGGAATGGTGACTGAATGGTGCACCGCCTACTAAGCATTTTGTGTACCTTGTGGAAAGAGTTTTATTGTTTCTGTTTCTTGCAAAGTGCTGCTGTGTAATTCATGTTTTTCCTGCAACCATTATGTGCGTTCTGATACCCAGTAATACAACTCTGTATTGGTGTTAGATATGCATGCATTTGGGATTACTTTGTGTCCGTTTGTATTGTAATCTTGCCCAACACTTCACAGTTAAGTTTGACAGCCCTTAGTTCTAACTGTTTTGGAAGTATATCCAGACATACAGTTGTGGTCGGTTGTTTACATACACTCATCATGGACATGAGTTTTGGCAATATTCAGCTTTCAGTAATTTCTTTGAATTGTATTTTTTCTCAGGCAGAATATGTGTACAACATAAATCTTTACTAGAAAAAAGGAGCAAGGATTTGGTGTACAAGTTTTAATTTGTAGAGGGTTTTCTCAAAAATATACATACACCCACAGAGATTATTAACTCAGTGGTGCTGAAAGTTCCAAATGTCTTTTATCTTGCTAAGGCCAAGGCCTCATAAATGCCATTTAGTGATCATGATTGATTACAGCTGGTAGCTTCTCTGTGCCCACATAAAAAGGGTTTGTTTGACAGCACTCACTGGATTGATCTATATACAGTACAACGGAAAAGTCCAAAGAGCTCAGTGCAGATCTGAGAAAGATGATCATAGATTTACATAATTTGGGAACGTCTCATTTAGCCATTTCTAAACAACAGCATATTCAAATATGATCAGTTTAAACTATTGTATGTAAGTACAAGTTAAGGTCTGGAAGAAGATCCAAACTGTCACCCTCAGCTGAGAGGAATATGGTCATTGCAACTACCATGAAATAGAAGCTGCTGGAACACCAGTGTCACTATCCACAGTAAAGCAAGTTTTACATCACCATGGACTGAGAGGCTGCTGTCCAAGGAATAAACCCCTGCTCCAAAATCAACACATTCAATCTCAACTACAGTTTGCAGCTGACTGAAAAATCTTTCGTCATTTTATGGGTGGATGAGGGTTGTTTGGCCACAATGAACAGAGGTATGTTTGGAGAAGTAAAGATGAGGCATTCAACCCTAAGTACACAGTACCATCTGTTAAGCATGGTGGTGGTAGGATTGTGCTTTTGCTGCCAGTGGAACTGGTACCTTACACAGTGTATGGAACAATGAAGAAGGAAGATTGCCTCGGAATTCTTCAGCATAAGCTCAAACCACTTGCACACAATTGGGTGTTCCAACAGGAACATTATGTTTTTGGAATGGCTTTCCCAAAGTCCTGATCAAAAGTATGTGGACTGTGCTTGAAAGTTGTGTCCGTGCCTGGAAACCAACAAATTTAACTTAACTCTACCAATTCTGCCAAGAAGACTATGCATAGAATATCCAAGAATATCCAATCCTGAATTCTTCCAGAAGCTTGCTGATGGCTACCAAAAGTGACTGGAGACATTTAACCAAATATTAGGTATGCTGTATGTATGTATTATTTTGACTTGTGTTGTTTTAATGAAACCTCCAAAAAAAATTAAAGCATAAAATTCTTGTTCTTTTTTTGTTTCAGATGTATGTTGTACACTCATTCTTCCCCAGAACTATTCATGTCAATGATGAGTATATTTAAACTTCGGACCATAACTGTAGATGGTGGTTGTGGCTGTAGATTTTAAAGGGGACATATTATGCCTATTTTACCACATGTTAATACAGTTCCCTGGGGTCTTATTGAAATGTCTGTGACATTCTTTGGTGAAAATACCACATGTATCAAATTCTACAGCTGTCTTCTCACCCGGTCTAAAATTGCTCTTTTCAAATGCTCGGCTGCAGTAAACCTTTTAGTTTTTTTATTCCAGTAACATCCTGTGTTGAGTGGCCCAGGTTGTAAAACCACAAAGCTTTTAAGCACACATGTATAGGTTTTTGATGACCGGGTTTTGGGATTTTGCCATCAAAAATAAACTTTATCCACTCAGCTGTTCTGTTCTCTGAGGTTGGGAGCTGCTGTAGCGATGCGCATTGGTTTGTACAGCCGACAGCAATGCATTTCCCTTGCATTTTCCTTAGCTTTGGCTTAATGCTGGAGCAAGTGCAACTAGTGAGTTATAAACAAGCAAACAAAAATGGCACCCTTTCACAAATGTGACTCTCAGGCTGTGGGTGGATATATCCCCTTCAATAACACAAATTAGTGGACTTTTGGCCTTGGCAGAGGTCTGGGCTCTCCAAGTGCCTTTTAATTGTTGCTGCTATCTTGTTGATCTGCTATCTTTTTTGTGAGGATTGTAAAGTTCTGTGAGGGTTTTTTTTGTACTATTAACTTAAGAGAGACTGTTTGTAGATGCTAAAACAAAAGTGAACTAAGGAACTAAGGTGTCCTCCAGATGTTATTAAATGTAACATTAAATGTAACTATGAATGGGTGAAGCATTCTTTGTGTTGTCTTTTAGTAAATGAAAAATTGTAATCATTGACAAATTGCTGTGTTATAAGAGGAACTACTTTATTTAATAGTACTTTTACTTCTTTGCAGTAATGGTAACTTCACTTTGTGTCACACCAGCCCAGCATTAATTATTTTCCTATAACATCACACACTTATGTGCTTTATCCCTTAAATAAATATGGAATTTTTTTGGTTGGGTATTAGAGTTGTTTTTTGCTGTTCCCTACAGCCGTACCAAGGACCAGTGCCACACAGTGCAGCTCAGTGCCCGAGCCTCGCTTTGGCAAGCGCATTGGCAACGACTTCTCTGTGGGCTCGGCCGTGATGTTCGAGTGCAACCCAGGCTACACTCTACAAGGCTCCACAGCTATCCGCTGTGAAACAGTTCCTGATGCCCTGGCACAGTGGAACGACACCCTGCCCACCTGCATGGGTGAGTGTCACATCTTCTCTTCAGTCATGATCCAGTTTGGTTTACTTGAAGCATTCATTATAAGTTATCAGGAAGAGAACTGGAGAACTTAAAAATGAACCATGCACTGTCACAGTCTTATTCAGAGGCGACGGGGGTTCATTAGCACCTTTAAAAGAAAGATAGAAGCAGGCTCAGAGCTTAAAGCTAGGGAAAACAGGGACACTGAACATAAGTCTCTTAATGCAAACCAACTCAACTTTTCCCCTCAATTGTGCAATTAGTCAGGTTTAAGAAGTGTGGGTGGATGAATAGGCAAACTTCGAAGGAGCACCCAAATTTTTGTACTTTTGCATGCTGGCAATGTCTTGGCTGTCTGCACTTTGCAGTTCTCACAGGATGTACCTGGCCTTGTTTTGTTTTACTCAGTTTCCTGCTGGTTCCCAACCAGAATTCAGAGACTGGAGAGATTTCCCGTGATTACCTGCACACATGCTGCATTCTGTGTATCAGTGCTAAAAAATTAATAGGCCAAAAATTGCTGTGAACTGAAATTCTTTAATAATTTAACCATCTGGCACACATATATTGAGCATTTCTCCATATCCTGTCTACTCTATTTCTCTCTCTCTCTCTCTCTCTCTCTCTCTCTCTCTCTCTCTCTCTCTCTCTCTCTCTCTCTCTCTCTCTC
>JAOVVH010000036.1:17317703-17333084 GCA_028566435.1 Scorpiodoras heckelii
TGCATGCGTACGTTCCAGAACGGCTGCGTGGTGACGTCAGGACGCCCCTCGTATTTACACACTGGAGGCGGACAGCCAGCGGATTTGTTTTATTTTTTATTTTATTTTTTTATTGATTTTGGGACATTTTAAATCGATTCTGAATCATAGAAAATGAGAATCAATTTTCTTATGCGAATCGATTTTTTGGCACACCCCTACTGCCCAGCTGTCTCATCTTCTTATCTGTACACACTGCTCAAATAGATCAGATTCCAAAGCTTTGACTTACTATACCACAGTCAACATTATCACACTTGTCATACTGTAGACTGCTAACTAATCAATCTGAGTCTGAACTGTAACTCCAACACCTTCTTTGTGTAGCTGCATTACATTCTAGAGCTTTGAGTCCAGTGTTTATCTCTGCTTTGATTCCATGTTGGATTTAATATTAATATAATGTTGACCCTCATTGGAAAATGGTGAGTTAGAAAGGAAGACAACATTGCCAGTATTTCTGAACATCTCATACAGTATATGTCAGTATATGTCATTTCCTGTCTGTTTCACTCACATACAGTCCTATAGTCACTCCGCTAGTATAGGAGTGTATAATGGCACAACGTGTTTATGCAGTGGCTCCTCCAGTGTTCAGAATCCAACTTCTCTAACAAGCTTTTATGCTCAGAGATGCAGTAATTACTTGTGCTACACTCTGGCTAATGTAGTTTATTTATGATCTGTTTGTTCTGTCACATTAATGGCTAATCTGCCAAGTTTTCTTCTCCATCTGTGTCATTTATACTGCACCACCTATCCCCTTAGATCTGTGCTGCATGTGTAAACAGTTCTCACTCCATGCACTCATGGCTACCTCCCTCAATGCAATAATTTGACAGCACTGGCTCTGCGCCCTCTGAGGCTACGGCTTACGAGGCACTAACATACTAACACCAAGTGACACTTAAATGACTCTGTAGACTTGCAAAGTGTTCCAGGATCTCTGGCTGCCTCTGTTCTCCTAAAGTAAAGCAGAAATGACTCATCCCTGGTCCTCATCAAAGTGTGAAAGTGCAGGAGACAATGTAGTGTTGTCTTTGATTTGTATTTCAGTATTAGGTAAATATTACTCCCAGCAGTCAAAAAAGAGAGAAGTATTGTGCTTAGATCATGTTTCATATTCCGAGCGAGAAAAACCTACAATGGGTTGATGCCCTTTATGTTTCAGTGGCAGCTATATAAAAGGAGAAAGACGCAATCAAGATAAGAACTTCCATTTGCTGGCGAGCTTGACAAGGCCCGGACAGCAGCACAATAAAGGAAACAGATCGAATCGTTGGCTTTGTGGACTTTCAAGCTCCTTTAAAAGATTTTCTAATGCCCTTCTGTGTATGATTTCTTTTTTCAGCTACTTCTTTAATCTTGGTATTGACCTTTTGCAGATGCTATTGTTCATCTGCACATCATAAAACATTGCGCACACTCCATTAAAAAGCAACGGCAAAACTAATGAATTACTACTGAGTAGCTTACGCTTCAACAGCGCAGGCACCAACAGCTCGAATACCATGACCTTTTATATCAGTTTCAGCAAATTCTTAAGGAGAGCTAAATGTTCAAAGCCTTTCCTTCCTCGTAGCTGTGTCATGCGGGGTACCCAAGGCTCCGATGAATGGGGGCGTGCTGGCTGTCGATTACTCGGTGGGAACACGCGTGACCTACTTCTGCAACGATGGTTACCGTCTCTCCTCCAAGGAACTGACCAGTGCTGTGTGTCAGCCTGATGGCACCTGGAGCAACCACAACAAGATTCCTCGCTGCTCAGGTATCAGGAACTTCTTCACTTACACACACACATACACACACATATGTATGTACTGCTATCATTGTGCGGACTTTCCTCTCGCGTAATATTACTGCTGCTAATTAGTGCTAACCCAAACCCTAAACTTAACCTCAATTCTCTTTTATTTTTTTCATCTTTGTTAAAAGCTACAACAATCTTTCCTTATGGGGACCAGCCAAATGTCCCCGCAAGGTTATAATTATCAGATATTCCTATCCTTGTGGTGACATTTGGTCCCCACAAACACATAAAAACATGGTGTATACACACACACACACATATACACACACACACACACACACACACACACACACACAGAGCAGAGCGTTTTTACAGCTCATTTAAAAGCCCCTGCCCCACACACACAGAGCTTCACCTCTCTTTTTTTTATTTATGAGCAAATTATGTTCTCGGTGCCAAAACGTTAAGTTATTACCCATTAAAGTTCGGGCACAGATGCCTTGGCCCCATTACTAAATGGTACAAAATGAGGAATGACAAAATGGTGCGAAATGTTTTTTAAAGTGTAGGAAATAGCCTTCAAATGTGTTATGGTTTAGAGCTTTTATGGAGAACACTGTGTGCTGATTATGTGGCAAAAATCAGTATGGAATACACCTGGAAGGGAATGCCATGCTATCACAGGGCATCATGTACACACGTTTATACACTCGTTCACATCACAGTGTAATTTAATGTAGTGGGTCCACCTACTGGAATGTTTTTGAGAGGTGGGAGAAATTCAGAAATGGCAAGGAAATGGAAAACTCCATGCAGAGAGTAAACCAAGCTCAAGACTGAACCAGTGAGACCAGTGGCGCTATGATGTGACACTATCCACTGAAAAATGTTAGTATTTAAAAAATGGAAATGAAATCAGAAATGGATAATGCAGATTGGTAGTAAATGTATTGTTACTAGAGTGTACAGTTGGCTACATATTCCTAATAATGATGTGCTTTGCTGTATGTGTGTGTTTGTGGCCTTTTAGTTGTTGTTTGCCCTAGCATTGGATCATTTTCTCTGGAACATGGACGGTGGAGAATTGTCAATGGTTCACATTATGAGTACAGGACTAAAATCATCTTCACCTGTGACCCTGGCTACTATCGCCTGGGACCCGCCCACATCCAGTGCATGGCCAATGGTGTATGGAGCTGGAGGAACGAGCGGCCTCACTGTCAGAGTAAGATACTACTCATGCTAATCAAACACTGGCCTAATGAGTGTTTGAGAGAAATTGTATCATTATTCATGTCAAAATTCTAACCTTAAACAGGTACATTCAAATTACAATGAAGTGTAACTGATGCCAGTCCAGATTTTATACTGGAAAGTTATAAAACTGTGTGTGTAAGGCAGTGAGTTTCGGTAAAAGATTGATTGTAACTTGATGAAGTCGGTGCTCAGATTTGCAACCCTTCTTCCTTTAACTCTGGTTTGTTTCAATGTAATTTTCTCCTTCCCTTGAAAGTCATTTCCTGTGGAGACCTGCCCACACCTGCCAACGGGCAGAAGATTGGGACACAGACTACCTTCGGGGCAACAGCCATCTTTACATGTGAGGCTGGCTACATGCTGGTGGGCTCAACTGTGAGAGAGTGCCTGTCGTCTGGCCTGTGGAGCGGAACAGAGACACGATGCCTAAGTAGACACCTTCACTTCTTTTCCACATTCACTGCTTTTTTCTTCAGATTCTAGTGTTTGTGAAATGAAATGCACAAGATTCTTGAAAAGACGTTCACTTGATATGGCAAGTTTAATGTGCCGCACAAAACGTGTGCTAAGATATTATATATAGCATGTGTCCTTTATCCCGATGGAGCTACAGATAGGCCATTTAGCATTTCCCACCCAGGAAGTGAGACTTTTTTTTCACCTGAAAGTGAATACGCTAACATCTTTTTAAATCTTTTTTTAAAGGTTCCTTTTCAAAGCCATAGCTAAAAGCAATCCTTCTTCCAAAGGACTGTAATTTCTGATATTGAAATAAAAGCAAAATGCAGCCACTTGAAAAGTGTGTAGTGTTAATATTGCAGTGACATGATCCTCTTTGTCTTTAAATGGCTCTTTCTGTCCTCCTCTCTCCCCATGCAGGGGGTCACTGCGGGCTGCCCGAGCAGATTGTGAATGGTCAGGTGATCGGGGAGAATTTTGGCTACAGGGACACGGTGGTGTACCAGTGCGCCCCAGGCTTCCGGCTCATTGGTTCTTCAGTGCGCATTTGCCAGCAAGACCACAACTGGTCTGGACAGCTGCCCATCTGCATCCGTGAGTGTGTGCTCATTTTCCAAAAAAGAAAAGTCTTTTTACTACAGTGGCGCTCTCTGTGATGGAGTGTGAGGTCAGAGCTGCAGTATGTGCTGAATGAGATGATGGTAAGACATCCCAAGAAGCATCAAGGCTCTGAACATTAAAGATCAGTAAGGGACAATATGCTGTTTTCCAAGAACCTGAAAAATATATAAACCTGTGCAGCTAATTATGAAAGCATTCATCTTTGGGAATTTCAGGCTGCCTCAATGACAGTAAATCAAGTAAGCTGTACCTTAGCTGTGTCAGGCGTCATCAGAAGTTTGAGTTAAAGTTATCAAAGTGTTCTGTATTTTTGCTGGGAGCTGCTACTGGTGAAGAGCTGTCACTGCAGAGCACTTTGCAGCAGTGAAAAGCCTGCATCACGTCTCGGTGTCACGGCTGACTGAGGGGAAGTGCTTTGGCTCAGCGCTCTCCCACTTGGCATTTGGAGAATTCACTAATCTCTGGGAACAAAAGAGCCTTCCCAGTCTCAAGGGGCATTTTAATTAATGATTTATTGTTGGCTCTGAAGCAGAGCCATACAATGAGCGCACACTCATCTCATTTATCCCCATCCAATCTCATCATACTCTCATCTATCCCCCAACCTGTGCCTGGAAAACCCAGTGAAAGGAAAGAAGAGTTTATTTTGCTGTAGAAGCACTCAGAAATAAGTTGATTGAGCATGTTTTCTCATCATTAAAACAAAAGTGGAAATTTTTTTCTTATCATAAAATACTGCACATGAGAAAAATTGAAAATTTGTTGTCTAATATTTTTAAAGAAATCTGATACCGCAGCACAGCAGCTGATTAGTGTTCATTCACTTTCAATAGCATGCTCTAACAGTGGTTTAAATATTACGTTTGATTTGTTTTATTTTTATTTTTGCATTGTTTATTGTAAATAGGCCTCACAAAATTTTGTCATTTTTCTGCATAATGAATGTCCAGATTCCCCTAGAAAATAATTGACACACCCTCATACTTTACAAAGCTCATTTCTATAGTAAAAGAGAATTATTTTTAAAGCGTGTTATATAAGAAAGAAGAACATATAACTGTGGATATGGTAAAGCTTTATGTGAGGAGACACTTATTTAAAATGTACAGATGTGGTAGGAGTCACCAGAGTCAGCCCTTTTAAACAGTTTTCCACCACATGCGAACCTTCAGGACAGAGGAGTTTGCACTTTCCGGTTTCCTGATAAAATGATGAATAATGTACACTGAAGTACCAGAAAAAATACATATATACTGGTACCTATACAAAATACATAGCAACACCACCTCTGCGTGTCATTGGATGTGTCTACCAGTGCATATATAAAGTGATATGCTATACTATGGAAGCTTCTAGAGCTGTTTCCACTATGAGAATGGCAAGTTATCACAATTTTGCAATTTTCAACGTAGTTTAATAGTTGGAGCTTGTGAGATGGGTCATAGCATTTCAAATTTAGAAGCAAAGTTTTGATTTTCACATAGGAGCATTTCAAGGGTGTACCATGGCTATAAAAATTCTGGCAAAACCTTGAATTTACAACAGCAGTGTGCCGCAACAAACATTAGCATGAGGACTGTGCAACATTCCCTCCAAGATCCTGTTTGGGGCCTACCAAGTATTAACTGGTATACCAGGTTTTCTGGTACTTCAGTGCAAATGATAACAATAAGTAACTGGTATCACAGACATCCAACACATTAAATGTAACTATGAACAGTTAAAAATAAATCAAAATAATTGTAATTACTGGCAATTCGCTGTGGTATAAGTGGAATAAAACACTTCTGGATGTGCTGTTATAGTAAAATAATCCATTTATTTTATTTAGAGGTAACAGTAACTGCTTTGTGTTGGGCCACATCACACCGCTTCATCTTGGTTTATTAATAGTACATCTCATAAAATGTTATTCCTCATACTGTTTCTTTGTTATACTAGTAGCATTTCATAATTAGCACTAAGATAACAAGTGCTAATTGTACCTAGTTGTCTGTAGCATTAATTTTCAAACTTTTCTGAGAAGTGGCACAAGTTTTTAAAGAGAAACCTGATACCCTCTCTGCAAAGTCATTTCATAAACCCAAAGACTTCAGTTTTCTTTCATTTCCTTTCCAACAGAATGAACAAGTCTAAACAATTGAGTGCTGACACCATGAAAGGATTCCTGATCTGACCTTTCAGAAAATAGCTGCTTTTGGGGTTTGAATATCTCCTTTAAGCTTGGTGTAACTGCTTGGCTGATTTTCCTTTCCAAACCGTGGATGCAGAACAATAATCATCAGGTTGAAGGAGAGAAAGTGAGATAGATATAAAGAATATGACAGAGTGTAGTTTTAATAGAAAGGCTGAGTTCTCAGCTATTTTATCACCCAGGCATTTTGTTTGAAATTTTGGTACATGGAAGCTCCTCAAATGAAGGGAAAATTGCCTTCGTGCAAAAAGAAACAAATTACTTCTGTAATTATGCAAATGAACTGTGGTTGTTTATGAGAGCAGCAGAGAAGCAGGAGTGATGAGGGGAGAAGAGCCTTCAAGAGGAATGAAAACTCCCCATTTGGAGTGAAAAAGAAAAGACTCCATTCTCACACAGTATGAGCTCCTCTTCACCCATATTGGGGAAAATGAGAGGCTTAGTAATAACCACACTGTCATGATAAACATAGTTTTGGTATTTAGGAATTGCACCTAGGAAGATCAGATGTTGCTTTAACATTGCCGTCCATAATGTTCTCCGACATAACATAGCGTAGCATCATTGAATGAATCTGTTCCATGCCAGTGCCAGATTGTTGAACAAAATTAAATGTGTGTTGGATTAGTTCACACTGTATGCACGCGAACACAAGGCTAATTAGCACATCAAGCCAACCTTAACATTAAAGTGACATCTTGCCTTAAGACATGGCTCTACAGTTAAGCAGCAGTGTGTATGAACAGCCCATTTGCCTTGTACACACCCACCAGCACCATACAGTTAACCATTTGTTCAGCTTCACTCAGCAGCTCCCTATGGTTTCACCCACTGGCGAGTAAATAGACAGTGATAAAGACATTTTGTACTTTCAGCATTTCATGATATAATAGTGATGGCTTTTGCTGTAGTCATTCTACTAAACAGAAAGTTCTGTTTTTAGTGTTATATTAGTATGGCATCTTGCAGCCATGTGTTTGTCTATGTGGACTTCATATGAGATATTTTGCTGAAAAACAAAACAGTATTAGCTGAAAAAAAATACTTTTGGGTTATAGTTCGCATGATGAACTATTATATTTTAGCTAATTTGTATTAAGACTGGATTGTTGACCAATTAATGCCCATACTGTGGCTTGAACTGTATAAATATTCTCCTTTTGAATCTATATAAAATATCCCAATGAAGCAGGGGCAAAATCAATAATTTGAAAATATTGTGAAAATATTTTCAGATTAAAACAAAGAAAATGAAGTAATGATTCTATAAGTGTTCACACATGCTGAGATGAAAGGATGTTACACAGAGAAGCAACCAAGATTTCTGATTTAGCTCAGATAAAAACCTGACCCCATATCAAATGCTATACTACCTGATTTGCGTTTTTATTAAAAAAAATCACTTTGTTCTGTAGCCATCAGTTGCGGGCACCCAGGCAGCCCCATCTACGGACGCACCATAGGCAATGGCTTTAACTTGAATGATGTGGTGAGCTTCTCCTGCAACACGGGCTACGTGATGGAGGGCCCAGTGCGGGCTCAGTGCCAGGCCAACCGCCAGTGGAGCCAGCCACCACCAACATGTAAAGGTGGGGAAAAAAGTTAAGTCTTCTATTCACACGGCTGAACCACCACCTGAAAAAATACACTGCATTCTGGGTAAGGTAGAGCAGCCCTTGTTGCGGCAGCACTGTGGCACCATTGCCAGGAGCACATTATACACGTTTGGTTAGATTGGCAGCATTTGTCTCAGATGTGTTCATAGACTGAAATATGGCAGAATTTCTGCTTTACAGATTGACAAGGCATGTGCTATGGTGTTTGCGTTTGCATGAAGATGCACTGTTGCTTGGGACTGAGATAGAAGCACATGCCAAAATCAAAGCTGTAGAGCTCTTCTATAGTTTTTTTTTTTTTTTTTTTTGCTTCACTTTGCACTGGTGCTATGTGTCAAAAGAGAATTCGTTATTTGATCCCTGTGGCAATTTAGTAACAGCTAACATATCTGTCTAGTCCTGGCACAATTCCTATATAAAAATGTACATAGTTTAGATAGTTAACACTTCTCAATAAAGAAACTGCATGTATTTAGTTAGAATAAAGATATTTGTTCACTGTTTCTGCCAAATAACACATGCACCCTTCTGGTCTATCTCTCCCTTCTCCTCTTTGTTCCTTCCTTCCATGTGTTCAGTGGTCAACTGCTCTGATCCTGGGATCCCAGCCAACTCCATCAGGCAGAGCAAGATTGAGCATGGCAACTTCACCTTTGGCACAGTGGTCTTTTATGATTGTAACCCAGGCTACTACCTGTTTGGCTCCCCCATCCTCACCTGCCAGCCTACTGGCCAATGGGACAAGCCTCTGCCTGAATGCATTGGTAAGTTGCTGACGCATTTGGCCCCTTGTCTCGAACACCAAAACTTGGCAGCAGCGTAGTGCTGTTAATTAGCGTCTCATTCCTGTAATGGAGGCCGAAACAGTTGAGTGACCCTCTCCCGCTGCTTTAGATCAGTGCATTAATTGAGGGACAGGTGGAACACACACTTTTGTAGGCAGACTAATTAGCAATGCCAGGTTCATGGCTGATCCTGGCTTATTGGGAGCACATCCCGTGAAACGCCAAAACATCCTCGAGCGCTATTGAGCTCAGTGAGGCGCTCTTGATGACAGCTGCAGAGAGAATGCTGCTTTAGCTCCTATTCTACCCTGACAAGGCTTTCTACTGTCATAGCTCTCCTCTCATCCCATAGAAGGGGCTGTGTTCCAAACCTCACTAATCAGAGGTAGCGCCCTATTTTCATTCTTGTCCATATTTATTCACAGGTTTGTGTATGCCAGAGAATTATTTTCTAATACCAGCCGTTTGGTTTCTGATCTATTCCTGGCTTCCTGTACAGGAAGGGAGTTCCTAATCTTAAACAAGACTGGCATCAACACTGCTGCCAAATCTAAAGCTCAGTCTGCATTGACAAAAATAAAGCAGAGTGCGTTGTGAAGGCAGAGGAAGAAAAGAAGCATAATCTCCATGGAAACAAGCATGAGGCAGTGCTGACAGATATTGCAGTATTAAATTTGTGTGTAATGTGTTAAAAAAAATATATTGTTGGACTTTAAGGGACACTTGCTTTGATTTTAAACGGCATTTCTTTGCTTTGAGTTTTAACTTTTAATCAGATTATTTCCAAGCAGATTTTATAGGCAAAACAAATGACAAAGGAAGAAACTTCTATAATCTGATGATGGCAGCATTCAGAAAGCAAACTACATTAGCACTTCACTTACTGTTATGTGAGCTAGGACTGGGCTGTAATTAAACATAAACTTAACTTGAAATCCCTGTGTATTATAACAAAATTTTGACAATGAATATTTTTCCTGTGAGTGCACATGTATTTGTGTGGGTGTTTTTAACAGTGGTGGACTGCGGACACCCCGGATCTCCTCCCAATGGAATGCTGAGTGGAGACAAGTTCACTTTCGGCTCCACGGTGCGATACTCATGTACAGGTGGCCGGCAGATAAAGGGCGAATCCTCTCGAACCTGCCAGCTCAATGGCCATTGGAGTGCACCAATGCCCTTCTGCTCAGGTATCAGACACACGTGTACACAATCTTCACCACTGTAGTTGTCTGTTTGTAGACACTGAAGAACAGGAAGAGGCCTTCTTCTTGACATTCTGTTATACCCTCTTGTGAAACTGCACTTGGCTCTTCCTGCAACAATATAGCCATACAATATAACAAGCAAGTTACAGTAGAAGTCATTCATGTAACCCATGGTAGCTCCTTAAAACGGACAAATCCAGCAGTGATTTCAGACCTCACTGAAAGGGAAATTGCCTGTATCCACTTTTTAAAATTAGCTCTAAAGTATGTTGCTGGCACTGAATCAAAGTAGAAATGAAGCGAGCTCTGAGTGTGGCCTATGGTCTGCAGTGGTTGTGAGGGAGTGGGCATGCACAGCATTGCAACATGCTTAAAGTGCAACAGCAAACATTAGTTCTAGCCCTTGTGTACTTCTACAACCACCAGTCAACTTCTGTCCCTTTTTATAATGGACAGCTTGGTTTTCCTGCTTCCTAATGTAGAAATTCATATAGACAGGCACTGGCTTACAGTGATGTATCTGATTAAAGATGACCACAAGCCCTTTGGGAACAGAACAGAAGCATTTGCTATAACTGATTGTTTTATCTTTTGTTGAACTAGCTTGTTTTCTCCTTTTAGTAGGAAGTGGCTCTCTTGGTAATTAGGCTTGTGTACATTTGCTCAGGTCAGCCTGTTATGTCAGTAGGGAACTGCTCTGTGTGTTCAGGGCATTATTATAAGTTTCCTGCCTTTTTTTTTTTTTAGAGATGACAGGTCACATGCTGGAGACCAGAAACTGCAGGTTGAAAATGCACATTTTCTCTGGTCAAACCAAATATGTGTAAATATATGTACTAGAGGCAGTCAGGCTTTCATCACAGTGTTATTAGGATTTAAGGACCTTCTTGCCAAGGTTCATCAAGGTCTAGCCTCTTTCGGAGCCAGTTTTGAAGCAATACATCACATTGTCCTTGACGATTTTCAAAGGGGAATTAATTATAAAAGCATAAAGCACAATCCTGGAAACTATACCTGAGCTAGTGACATTTACAATGTAGTCTACAGTACATACTGCATGCTTCACAGAATATTCCCCAAGACCTTGATAATGTTACAAGGCTGGCGGTGCTCTTTTACAACTATGAAGAAAAATCCCTCTGAAGTACTCTACTTGTGCTTTTTAACTTAAAAAAACTTTATCTCAAACTTTATCACACATTCATTCCAATATAGTTAGTTTCAGTTCCAGATGCTGGGAGATGCAAATAATCAGTCAATCAATCAATCAAAATATCTTGATTTCTTTTTTCAAAATTATGAACAATTCTCACTAATTGTGTGTGTGACATCAATTCAAGTTGTTATCAGTAATATAAGTTTTTCTTTAATTCCTTTTAATAGCTTGCTCCCATTCTTGGGGTCACTGTGTCTTAATCTGGTGTGCGTTTTTTACACCAGATGCCCTTCCTGATGCAGCCCTTCCATTGGCCAGGCTTGGGATCAGCACTGTGTGTGCATTGCCCCCCTTGGTGGCTGGGTTGGGTTGCTCTGTGGCAGCCCTGATGTTTGGGGCTCAAACCCCCAACCTTCCAATTGACAACCCAGAGTCCTAACCTACTTGGCTACCACTGCCTCCAAGTCGAAATGAAATTTGATAAATTAGAAAAGCATGCAAAGTAAAAACATTTTCCCTATTTGTCTCAGCCTTTTGGATCCCACTGTATATCTAAACATCAACAATCTTGATTAGAACATTTATACGTATTATAAATTGCTTTAATACCTTAATTTAAATTAACTGAAATGCCATATTTGTGAAAATTATCACTAGCTGCAAAAAATAAGTGACATCTACATTTAGCATTCACCCATATCCAGAGAGACTTACACATGTGCTTTAGTCTGTGTCAGGAGTATAATATGCTCATGGGCAGGGTCTCAGATTACCATCAAGCTAAACCCTATTAAAGAGAAGTTAGTACAGCTAGAAAAAATGTGTTGTGAATTGTTCCAGCTCTATTTGGAAACGATAGCAAAATACTGGTGAGTTTACTGTTGGGATCTGACTGTTAGGTTCAACATTCAGCCATGGCCTATATCGCCCGCTTCTCCTCTCCTATTCCCTCAATACCACCAATCACGTTTCCATTACAACTCCATTCTTCTAGGTTAGATTGTGGTCACACACACAGAATCACCCGATCACCACTTATTCATTAGACCTTCATTAAGTGTCTGTGACCCATAAAAGGAAAATGCAGACTGGGCTCATCCCAGTCCCTCCCAATCCCCCAATGGACTCTGTGACCCAGAAAGAGACCAGGGAAGTGAGTGAGAGAGAGACAGAGAGAAAGAGAAATCAATAGTCTACTTTCTGATTCTCTTTCATTCTCCTTCTTCGTTCTTTTCTGTCTGTGTCTTGAGGGGTTTTCTTGACTTGCCACAGAGTTCACTGTGAATCCTGGACCATGTGGGGTTTTCTTGGCAATGACTCAGAACAGCTTCCTCTTTCTGTGATGGTTTTACGTGCACATATACACGCAGACAGATATAAACAGGCATAAACACCAACCTACTGTGTGTCTGTGTGGTTGTATTTCGTGTGCAATGCATGATGCGTGCAATGCATGATGATGTTCAGCTGCACCGGTATATAATTATGAACAAAGCCATTACAAGCATTTGATTATGTGAGCCGTCTACTCTATTTGCTTCTATCCAGCCATAGATCTCAACATGCAACCTATCCCTCTTCTTGCAATGTAATGGTTTGGCAGTCTGATCTGACCCTCTTCACTTCTCCAGTCATTTACACTCTGCCCCAAGCAGCCTGAATCCCAATTAGCAGCACATGGGCCAAGTTTTGAGCCTGTATCCAGCTGGTGGGAGAACCATAGTGACTTTCACCCCACTCCCACCTCAAACTACCGCTGGCCCAATTAGAGCAGAGAATTATTATATATAACCAAGAGCATTCCCAGTTTAACACACCATCACAGTGCTATCGACCTTCGTAGATCTTTGCCAAAATACTTGCACATTACATTAACATGTGTATTAGCGGTGATTGTGTCCTTTACCAAACCAAAAGAGTACAGAAAGTTATATAAAAATCTAACCCATAAAAATATCCATCATGACATTGCTGCACCTGTGACCCTGGGAACAGGAATAAGTGGTTATGATAATAAATGAATGAGTGAATGAATGAATGAATGAATGAATGAATGAATGTATGACATTGCTACATATGCTTTAAGGATGTGTCATGTGGAAAATAATTAATGATAAGGTGGTGTGATGTTCTTATCACCCCAAAGTTAATTATGTAAGGCATAATGTACAGCAAACCAGTGTTCATTATGAAATGTCTCGAGTCACCCTGAAGAGGTTTATTTTTCAATATTGACTGGTTTGCTGCATGTTATCCCACTTACCCACTTATAAAGAAATCAATCAATCAGAACAAAATATTGATTTAAAAAGGATTTTATTGCTTCATCAAAAAATCTGTTAGAAAGTACAATTTGAAAAACTCTGTAGCCGCGCCTTATTTTCGTTTCAAGTAGCTTCAGTCTTGAGACACTGCAATGACCCATACTATGTTCTGTTTAATTTTTAGTTCATGTCTGTTCTCTTTAATTTTGTTAACTTCTTTGTCATCCAGCTATTTGTGCCTTTTAATGTTGCTTGCTTTTTCTGTGATCTTTTAATGTTTTCATTTTTAAGTTGATTTTTTTATTTGAATTTTTTTATTTAGAATTTTTTTTCACATTCTAATGAATTGAAAGTTCTGTGTGCTCCAAATATATTGAAATTAATAGAAGAAAAGTCTTCCTTTTTTATTACAAAGCTGTGTAATCATTTCTTACAACATTTCAGTGTTTTATTTTTTTATCAAATTTTTTTATTAATGTATAATTATAATAAACATTATGCATATGTGTATATTTTAACCATATGCAGTCACAATTAATAATATTATATTATAGAACATAATAATAGAACATATAATATTAATATTATAGAACATCTATGGGTTTGTTGTCACTTACATTATAACAGCTATAAACAGTTCCTCTGAAAGCCTTTCTTTTTAAAAAAAAGTTATAATAATCAGTGATGTGTACAATACGCAATAATAAAAAATATGTAGCTTGTTACCAAGAAACTGCGAAACTGAGAAGACCTCCATCCTAAAGACTCTACCATAGTGGAAACTTAAAGGAACAACTTTACTCTTAATGTTACAAAGCACTGAGCTAATTAAATAAATGTCTCCAGACAGAAAGGTTCACCATGTCAACAATTATTCATTATTTGTTCAATAACTTTAGTTTTTAGTCCATTTATTATTAATTAGTCTTTTGTTGAGGATTCACCATACAAGTCCCTCTGAATCTTTAATGTTTTAGAACAAGCACGTTAATATAAAGTTGTTGTATGAATTACAACACCTACTGAAAGATCCGATACAAGAATTTAACAGCTGTCTTATATAAATATTTATCCTGATAGCCCTCACCACCTTCTTTGCATTTTTGTGCAGCATTTTTAGTTCCCGTGTACAGACTACAGATCAACTTCTTATATGCCTGATACGTATGACACAAAGTTGAGGCTGTTCTTTTGAGTTGAAGTGTTTTATCAACTGAATAGCAGACACAATATTTTTTAAAACAGAGTTAATAATAGATTTTTCCAACCTGTTAGGCAGCTGATTCTTGATAAATGATTTAAGCAGGTTAATAGCTATTCACAGAAGTAGAGTGTTTAGTACTTGCTGCTCAGTTGTGCAAATTATTTAGGAAAACAACATTTAAGCAGCTGCTCAGAGGAACAAATTGTTTACGTACAAATAGTTTATGGGTAATTTTTTTTTATTCGTGATTAGAAGGTAAGACCTCAATTTAAGAAAAAGATTTAAATGCTTCGGCAGTGTTATCTGTAGTGTAGCTAGATTTAGCTACCTGCATTTTTTTTTTCTTGTATCTTGTACTTTCTTTCAAGTATCTTGCTCTGAACAGTTTGGATGTAATGCTCCAGAGAGTACAGTTCAGAGAGTTTTCATGTGATATGCATGAGTAGACATTTATACATTCTACGCATACAAATTTAACATTCTTGTGTCGGGTTTGGACAGCTTCGCCTCTTTACTCTTTACACTGTGTTGAGTCTCATCCCAATCCCAAGCTACCTGCTTCCTTTCTGCTCAACCAGCTAGTGTTTTATGTGATGCTGCACCACAGACACAAATGATATATAACTGAGATTTAGGAGGAATATCAGCACCCCTGTGAGCTATTATTACCCATACACTCGTTTTTTTTATGTCTTTGCACAAATATATGCATCCATCATTGCAGAAGTATAAATCAACCTTAACACTACTCACTTAATCAGGTCAGCACAGTTGATGATATAAAGCAGTAGTCCAGATTGTAGGAATACGATTTGTCTCATAATATAC
>JAOVVH010000036.1:17374919-17391549 GCA_028566435.1 Scorpiodoras heckelii
TGTGTGTGTGTGTGTGTGTGTGTGTGTGTGTGTGTGTGTGTGTGTGTGTGTGTGTGTGTGTGTGTGTGGCACATATTTCAAAATTTAGCTTTGGGGTCAGTTTGTGGATGAGCTTTTATACAATATACAGGTATTTATTTAAAAAGCTAGAGTAATCATACGCTTCCATTGAGGCTTTATTCACTTTAGACTGTGATTAGTTGTGTTTGTATGCACAGCGGAAATAACGGCTTTATTTTTGTTAAAGCTTAATGAATAATCCTCTCTTCTCCGTTGTTTGTTCTCTCAGTCCCAGATGATGTATTTGCTCCAAACTACATATGGAAGGGCTCATATAACTACAAGGGAAGAAAGCAACCAATGACTCTCAGTATCACAAGCTTTAATACAACCACTGGAAGAGTTAACGCCACGTTAACTAGTAGCAACATGGAGCTGCTGCTTTCAGGTTGGTTTTTCGGTCATAAATCAAACGTCTCTTGAACAGATACCCTTTATTGTCATTCTTGAATATGCAAAGAGATCAGTCAAGAAAAGCTTTCAGGAAACAAACAGGAATAATCAGGCCTCCAGAATGATTTGCACCTTTCAAGGAAGTGTGTATAAATATAACATTACAGACAGTGATTGAGATTTTTTCCATTCAAACACCCGGAGAAAGAACAGTTATTCTCAAACATAGCCTCTTTTTTATATATAATAGTATCTCTTCTCAGAAATGTGTGTGGTCAAATTATTAGCATCTCTAATGAATAATTATTTTAAATTGCTTCAATTTCTCCGAATTCTGTATTTGCCCTTGACTACTTACTGCTGTAGAGTATAAACACTGGATACCCACAAGTAAAAATCCTTTGTCGTTCGTCACCATGGGGAAAACGAAAGGGATTTTAATGGAAAAGAAACTGATAGCTGCTCACCAGTAAAGGGAAATATATAACAATAAGGAAGATGTAAAAATGCATAACCAGTTAAAATACAGCTGTTCAAAATTCTAAAACACTTGAGAATTTGTGAGACAAGCTCAGTGTTCTTATTATGTACAAAGAAAGGCTTCATCACATAGTGAGTGTGCCAGTAAATTTGCAATAAATGTTTTGCTGATATTCAATTTTGCTCATTTAATATGGTGTACCAGTAACTGTTTGCTAGGGTTACCTGTATAGTGGTATGCAAATGTTTGAGACTACAGTTATAATTATTAAATAGTTACACAGTGTCAGTCATTACCATGTCAAATATAATGTCGGACTGTTAATAAGCTGTAAGAACTGAAAATTATCCCACATTTGTTTCGAGCAGCATGATGGTAAAGAATTCTGTTTAGTTGCCTTTATCTGTTTTAAAGGA
The DNA here is from genome assembly GCA_028566435.1 of Scorpiodoras heckelii. Taxonomy (NCBI): domain Eukaryota; kingdom Metazoa; phylum Chordata; class Actinopteri; order Siluriformes; family Doradidae; genus Scorpiodoras; species Scorpiodoras heckelii. The sequence goes on from JAOVVH010000036.1 coordinate 17,376,270, forward strand.
GGGCATGTTTTCTTTCCCCTTAATGACCCTGTTTAAATGCCTCAGTTCAAAAGTTAAACCTACTCCTCTGCTGTGTTTAAATGAAATATTCATGCTATTTGAGAGAACTTTTCCACATGACATTTTCCACCATCATTAAACTTAATCTGTCTCTCTCACCTTTCTGATTTCCATTTCTGGGACAGTCATCACATAGCTAACTCTGACATCCTTTGCAATCGTTAATGAATCACAGCCATTTCAGCTTCAAGCTGTTACCAGTATTCACATAGACCACTTCTTGTACATGAGAAGCCTACAGAATGAAAAAAGTTATATGGTGGTTATGGTGAATTTCAGGGAATGTAATGTAAGAGAGAAGCATTAACTCAGTCATTTTCAGAGAAGCAGTGGAATGCAGTGGACTTTATTATTGCAGTAGATATAAGGAAAGCTATTAAGCAGGTGTGTGTGAGTCAGTTTGCTGTTTACAATATGGGCTTTATTGCTATAGTGGGTTGATAACCTGGCTTTACCTGCCATAGGAGAAGCAGGCAGATGTGATAACACTGCACCTGCAGTTTTCGGCGCTTTTTTAGATGCTTGGTTCTTCTCTGCCTCTGCATGCAGGCGTCTACAAAAACCAGGAAGCAAGGTTGATGCTGCTTGTATATGATGTGCAAGCGTCCTCTACCACCACACTAACCAGGATGAAGGAGGAACAGTGGTCACTTGATGGTTTTGTAAGAGCTCAGCACTGTCATTTCATATTGGAAACTGAATCATTGTTTTTGACCATAAATGTATTATTCTAACATTTTCTCTAAGTAAAATTTCATTTCTCTGTATGAAAACAGTTGTTGAACTGGTCATTTAATCCCATTGAGTAATTTTTCATTTTCATCTTTTTCCGATCTGCACACAGGTATCTCCAGAACCTGATGGTACCACTTATGTCTTTCAAGGCTTTATACAGGGTAAAGACTATGGCCAGTTTGGCCTACAAAGGCTGGGTAATGTATCACGTTTATATTTCTATTTATAGTTGTATTGTACAACAGTTTTGATCTGCATGTACATTGTTGTTAACATTGCAACTTCTCAGTCCTAAACCCTTGCATTTGGAGTGCTTTTCTACATTCTCACTTACAGTACATTTATAAATTGAGTGTGTACTCTGAACACTCATTAAACAGATGATCACTTGGTTCTCTAAGTGTTGTTGCTGAGAGGTGCTTCAGGGTAATTAGTATTGTTTTAATAACTGCTTCTTTAACGGTTTAATATGATTGAATTGATGACTGTTATGCTGTATTTTGGTTGCTCATTCACAGTTTTGCCATTTGCACCCTGCAGAACTCTGGTGAAAATCATAGATGAGTGTGTTAGAAAAAAATTTTAAATGCAGACTGAGTACTTGAAAATAGGTAATAGTTGAGTTGTACATTGTACAAAAAAACTGACTGTAGTTCAGAGATTCTGTTTTAGAGAACATGAATCTGCTCAGCTGCTCTAGCAAAATTTCTGGTGTGGTTTATTCATTCGCTTGCTTTTATGTAAATTATTGAGCTGAATGCAGCTTATCAGACCAAAGACTAGCTACAGGGCTAAAACCTCTAAAAAAGAGGTCAGAAATGAAGAGTTGTAAATGTAACTAATGTAAATGTAAGTTTTAATTTTGTGTAATCTCAGAATGTTTAAATATGACAGAGACAGAGAAATATGCTGTAAGAGATCAGCAGCAAAAAGGGCACCGTGCTTTATTTAGCTACAAATAATTTGGCTTTTCGCCTCTTAAATAAAACGTCTCAGCTCTCTCTTCTGAAACATCTCTCCCTGTGCTCTTTCACTCTCTCCCTTTAAGCCCTCGGCTGACTGCACATACATACGCACAAAGGGAGAAATTAGGGTTAATTGGCAATCAGGTGTGACCGCTTACCTCTTCTGCCCTTCCCATTCTGCCATTCCGTTGCCAGATCAGCGCCTGATCATGCACCTGCTGCCACATATGCGTTTACTCTCCCTGCATCCCATTCAAACCTTTCTCAAGAGTCCACATTTACATTTATGGCAGACACCCTTATCCAGAGTGACTTACATTTATCCCATTTATACAACTGAGCAGGTGAGGGTTAAGGGCCTTGCTCAGGGTGCTCCTCAGCTTGGCTGCGGTGGGATTTGAACTCATGACTTTCTGGTCAGTAGGGCAAGTCTTAACCACTGAGCTACCACTTCCCCATGATGGCGTAAGTCAAAAGTGGTAACACAAAGAAGCACTGTGAAACAAAACATAATTACTTTAAACCTGAATCTTATTTCTAGCCACAAACTAATCATTAGTAAAACGGTAACTGTTGGAAACCATTCAGTCATGTCACTTACATATCTGGATCATTGTAAGGAAGGAATTTACTGGACCTTTACAAATTTTAGTTACATGTCCCTGCCCTATATTAAGGTTAGTATGCATCTTAAAATACATGCAAGAAAGTCAAAACCTAAAGTTGCCTGTGTGGTCTTTTTTGCAGCTCAGAGAGCTAAACACCCTGAAGGTTCATAATAATTAGGTTAGAGCACTAGAGAGCACAGAAGCTTTTCTCCTCTCCTAGCGAAGTTGCTGTTTGGAGAAAAGAGTTGCTCACAACGATGACACCAACAGAACAGTGCCTCCTTCCTCATCCCTTAGCTTACTGGAACAGTTTTGTTCTGTTTTTTATTGTGTAAGGAAAGCTATGAGAGTGTTTTGATCCCATTTTTTCTATTTTCGCTTCCCACAGGTTTGAACATGTCGGAAAGTAATAACTTGTCAAATCCGCCACATGGTACAAACAGTAGCTCTGTGGCCATAGCAATCCTTGTGCCTTTTTTTGCCCTGATTTTTGCAGGCTTTGGATTTTACCTCTACAAACAGAGGTAAGTGTGCACTGTCAACCATCCGCAAAATTACCACTGTAAGCAGGAAACATTTCTAATGTTAGGTGCAACTTTCGCATGACCAAGTTTGTCTTTTTGTCCTAAAATGAAATTGTGCAAAGATAATCAAAAACAAAGCACATGAAGACCAGATGAATATTGTCTGTATAACAGAATACAGTAATTTCACAATACAGTAGTTTGATGTAGGATTGTACTGCACATTGACTAATGAAAAATGCTTTCAGTTATGAGTGTTAACAGTTCAGTGTTTAAATATAACTGATAGATTTAATGCACGTTTTAATGATCGGTTTTCTGCTAAAGCTTCGTAATAACTGCCGTTAATTTTCTTGTTGCATCTTTTATTGTCTTTTAAAAGGACTACCCCAAAAACTCAGTACACAGGTTGCTCAGTGCATGAGAACAACAATGGGCAGGCTGCCTTCGAGAACCCCATGTACAACACCAACGCAAAGTCAGTGGAGGGCAAAGTCGTCCGTTTCGACCCCAATATAAACACAGTCTGCACAATGGTATAATGAGGACCACTGGACACAATAACAATGTTGGGGGTTTTTTGTTTGTTTTGGGTTTTTTTTTCAAGCTTTTGTCTTTTTTTTAAACAAACCCACTAGATTTAATGGTGTCCCAGGTAGGGATGAATTTCACTGAGACTGGCAGAGAATGTTTAACGGATGCACCGTTACCCTTCCTGTGATATTTAAAGCACACTCTTCAGGAACTGTGATTTGACTACGTGCATCTACAGAGGACATGGAATATAACGATGGGTATACCAGTTAAAGTTTTTTTTTCTAGTCCGCCCCTTAAAACCCTAAATATCTTGAGTCTTCACAGCAGATAGCGTGGAGAGTTCTACGGCTCCTCCGTTTGCACTCTGTGAGTGCTTCTTCACACTCGACTGGGTCTTTTTTTAAGAAAAAAGGGATCTGTAAATCCAATTACGTATATACAAGGGTCAGCCAACATCTATATTTTTGTGCTGTGTACCACACGGGAGATACTGAAGGTTGAAAGCAATTACTGAGAGTTTATGAAAAAATTATCAAGTGTGCTGTTTGTATTGAAGGAAATAAATATTCGTTGGTTAATTCTTTGGTGATAATGGATTTTTTTTCCTCAATTCTTTAATGAACATTCCCCTTAGGTTTGAGTTCTCACTGTGTATCTTTGTTTGTGTCTATGTTTGGATCTTGAGGTGGGCTGTGAGTTGTGATGTGTTACAGTGAGGAAGCTAATGTGTCGAAGACTGACATTTTAACTGTGCAGCTCTGGCTTTTTTACCTTTCTTTTTTTTTCTGGTTTCTCAGTTTAGTTTTCTTTGTTGGTTCAAAACACTATGACCTCTCAGACAGATGTCAGCATTTTAGACCTGAAGTCTGCAGACAATGACGTTATGGGTTTATTGTCCTGATTGTTCTTTCAGTGGGAAATGTAAATGTGCTCCGTTAGGTTTCAGCTAAATATATCTACAGAGTTTGATTTGCTCATTTACATCATTTCATTTGTATGGTTGCAGTTGTTGGTATTACATTTGTATAAAATGAAATGCACTTGGCATTTGTATCTAAATTTTTATACAAACTCAGAGTACATCGACGTTAATTAGCATGCATGTGTTAAATGTGTAACATGGCAGCAGTGTGACATTTTTATTATGTCCATATGGGCCGAGGAGCACTGTTCTGATTCAGTCTGACGTTGACACTACCTAAATATTCAGTAAGGGTAAGCTGACAATATTATAGCTTTAGTGGATGATCAGTTTTTAAATTAAACTTTAAATTCCATTTTTGTAATAAATACATAATGTTTGTCATTATTCAGACAGTGATGTCATTTCTCTGATAACAGTTCTCCTTATCAGTGCAGAGACACAACTGCTGCATTGTAGACCAATTTGATCGTAGTAGGATTTTTTTTCCTCAGTGCCATCATTTTCATGTTAAACCCTTGCGTGATGTGATTGCAGCAGGGTCAGACAACCTCAGCTCCGTGCTTCCAGGTCCTCAAGCTGTGAGATTCATTCCAGTGCCTTCTAACGTACTGTACCTCTCATCACATTCTCCCTGACCAACAGGCCATACTAGTGACTCAAAAGATTTCAGCATTTCATACAAATAAGCTGCAGACTTCAGGGAGCTGATTCTGACATGACTGTCCAAAAGTCCCCAAATCTAACAAATCAGTCTGTGGTCTTTGGAGCGTCTGTTTTTATTGCTCAGCATCAGGCACAGGGATTCTGCAGCATTGCACCTCATATACACTGTACACTTCTAGAGCTTCTTACCATTGTAGCTTGATAAATGGGTGTATTTTCTAACATGGCTGGTTTTTACACAGTGCCTACCAAAAGAAAAACACATGAGCCAGGTCTGCTGCTCTCCCTTCTTCTCATTGTTCTGTCTTTTTCGTCTGTAAGTCTATTTTCTACAAACTGATATTTGTGTATTCAAAAATATTTGGACATGCTTCGTCCTGCGCCAGAACTCCTGCTCAAGAGGTGGAACCTCCTCTCACCATGAGCCGGTCAGCCCCCTTTCTTTTCTGATACAGACTGCAATAAAAGAAGACACCCAAACAATCAAGGAAGAGACTCTTTCCAATCAAGAAAATGAGTATTTGCAGTACAGATGGGGACTCCCTATATGTTAATGCATTAAGAATAGATATATTAAAAAAAGAGGAAAATTGAGGGGAAAAGTTTTTTTGTAAAGAAATATATTTTTATGGAAAAATTATTTGTAAAATGTATGACTCTATTATGTAAATTTTCAATGCAATGTAAGATTAAAAAAAGGCTAATTCCTTTTGTATTTCCTTTTGTGTGTTCCTTGTCCTCTTCTGGTGATGTGCAAGTGCATGGATTTAGTACCACAGACTCCATTGTGACATTCAGAATCTCAACGGTCTATCCATTATTAATTATTGACATCATCGGATTGTTTAGTCACACTACTGAATTTGTCTATGCAGCATTCTCTGCAGAACATGAGTTCTATGTAAATGGCGTAACAATCCAAAAGAAACAACAATTCACAATTTAACTTTAACATTGCTCTGATGTCAGAACGTCACTGTTTGACTGACATGTTTCGTCTCAATCGGCACTGAGAGCAGAAATGAGAAGCTCTAAGATTCCCTGCTGGTTCGGCCTTTCTCATTTCCCTTTGACTCAGCCTTAATTACTCTGGCAGGGCCTGCAGCAATAAATTGTATCCCTGGCTCCACCTGTGACAGCTTGAATTGATCCATCAGTCATGTGATAGGTTTTTTTGCTGAGCTCATAAATGACCAAATGGAAGCAGTGTATGTGCAGAGAGCTACACATGGACTGGGATTCAAATCAGCAAGCTCTGGAGAAGAGCCAAGTTGGTAAAATGACTTGCATAGCAATAGCTGAGAATTAATAGTTGCCTGTGTTAATGATATCTGGAAACAAGTTCAAGGCGTCTGAGCGTTTTGCCAGTCTATAATGTTTAACCAAAAACTGGCTAAACTTAAAAACACCATATTGTTTGTGTCGAAGAAATGATTATGTGAAAATGTTGTGTGCATACTATCATAAATGTGGCCACTCAACTTTCAGCTATATGCAGCACTGGAAAAACTAATAAAAAAGGAAGAAATAGTGATGATGAAGCACATTTGTTTGAGCATTGTACTGTATATTTAGAAAGACTTAATGGAAATGTCTGATAGCAATAGTAATAGCAGTAGATAGTAGATGTAATGGGCTTTCCATCAGTGTATGAAGTTATGCACTGTGTGAATTCAAATCCTCTTTGTGCTAATGAAAAGTAAACAGGGTCAGGCCTTTAGAGAATGACCTGAAAAAAGAAATTGGCATCCTGCTTAGGAATGGGGGTCTTTCTGGAATTCAAATTCCATGTTGAATCTATGCTCTGATGATTTTCACCTTCATTCAGTAGTTCACCAGTCAGTAATCTTTGTACAAAATTGTGCTACTTCAAATGCACCTCGGGTGTGAGCTTGACCTGTTTGACTGTGCCGTGTACGTGTTAGCATGCAGATCTTGTGTTGGACATGGAGACTGAGGAGCAGAATGCCCTGTCTATCCTTTCATCTCTCCCCTCCTGTATTTCAGTCTAAACAGATCAGAGCATGTTACATTTGAAAGCAACCAATTCCCGACTTACTCCAACATCAAGGTTCATGGTAATGAATGTTTTGCCACTGTGAACTTGGAGGTGTGCTACAGAGCTCCCGTAGACGTGATTCAAGTTAGATACTGCAGAGGAATGTAAAAAAACAACATCATAGGCAGGAGCCATACATAGAAGTTACACAAATAAGAACAGCCATTACACGCAGGAAAAAGATTTTGTAGTTGTAGATATTTTTATGCTGCATGATATACATGGTGAAAGTACGTGCTTGGAAATGTATTGTTCAGCAGGAGGGGACTGAAAGGCATCTAAACAGCAGGTCTAAGACAGTGCTGTTGAATTGTCAAATCTGATTGGTCAGAAGGTGCTGATTCATTTTCTAAGACAATGCTCATTTTGATATGTTATCAATCTAGACTGAAGTACCAGAAAAACTGGTACTTTTGTACCAGTACCAGTGTGGAACAAAAGTACCAGTATGGAGCCCATACAAAATATATAACAACACCACCTATGTACGTCATTGGTTGCATCCGCCAGAGTGTATATAAAGCAATAAACATCTATAGAAGCTTCTAGAGCTGTTTCCGACAAGAGAATGGCAAGTTATCACAATTTTGTGATTTTCAACGTGGTTTAATAGTTGGACCTCGTGAGATGGGTCATAGCATTTCAGAGATAGAAGCAAAGTTTGTATTTTCACATATGAGCATTTCAAGGTGTACCGTGACTACAAGAATTCCAGCAAAGCCTATTGCAGAGGCACCCAGTTAGGCATTTTTTATGTAATTGTTGATATGGTGAAGCTTTCTGTGAGGAGACGTTTTCAGAACAAGACTCCAGCGTCACTATTAAACTATTGAGGGATACTATTGACTATTGAGGAAAAGGACTGTTTTAGCTGTCGAAAATTATCCAGTCTTGCAAAGCGATGATAAGGAGGAATAAAAACACCTGCGGTTAGAGGGGGAAAAAATCAACAACAGGTTGGTGTGCTATGAGAAGTTGATTAAGTTCCTATGACAGCATATTTTATTCTTCCCGAAAACCCAAGAATTGCAAATGTGGGACATTATGTGGACGGACAATTTGTTTATAATTTATGACTCCAACCAAATTAAGTTACGTTTGTTCTCTAACAAGCAGAGACAGATGACTCATGGGTTGCCATATTTGGCATAGTCATGCTTGATTATCATCAACAGATTCCAAACTGCTATATCCATTTCCCATTCATTACTTGTAGTATGCAAATGTACACATGGATCGACAAAGAGAGTGAATGCAGATGTCTCGGCCATGTTCCCTCTGCTTATCTGTCTGTGCCAAAGTGCTGATGAGATCACCAGCAGCCAGGAAGAGTGTCTCCTCTGAACTTCAGACAAAGGCTTCAGAGAGAGAGATGTGAAAGAAGACATTTCTGTAAGGGATAAAAGCAGTCCACAAAGGCAAGAATGTCATCTGAGAGACTGTGTGGCAAGAAGAGCAGAACTACAGAAGAGCATAAAACTACAGAGACAAGAAAGGAGAGAGGTAGAGAGGAAAGCTGCAAATTAGAGATTAAATATAATATTGTGATTATATTGTAGATGACTTGCAGAATGTTAAAAAAAAAAAAAAGGCATAAATGATGTGATGAACAAAACCCCACCTGCATTAATATTAACTAAAAGTGTTTGTTCTACCACGTGAATGTTGTATAATATAATATAACATACAGTACCCTCTGAGATGGGTCAGGCCCTCTACAATGTCCAAACTGCAATGACATTTAACCAACAACGTATTTTACAGCCGTAGTGGAGAACGTGAGAAGAAGTTTCCCTTTTCTTGTTGCTGAAGGTCACTTTCCTTTCTGCCTGCTGCAGAGCAAGTATTTCCCGTCTTGAGATTTGATGGATGTCTCATTCTGGGTGCCATATAAGAATGGATGCACGCCAAAGCCTTCCGCCGTAAAGCTCACAAGAGAGTTGTGATCATTTCCAATTAAAAGTAAGCTATTCAGTTGTCAGGTAGGTGATACAGGAATTTCATGTACTCGATCTCCAAAGCCCCTTACACAAATGGTAATGTGATTGGAATAGCCTTTTCTGTTCATTACACAAAGCACTGATTTATGTTAAACTCTTTAATACAAAGTAGTTAGGAGCAAAGGACAATGTAAGGGCACCAATGATGACTTCCATGCATCAAACAGTAAGATGACAGAGGTCTCCGTCACAGACATTTTATTGCGCTACGAATGCATCAAGAAGTGTGAGTTTGCAGCCAGGTTCTATTCAATTCTAAACATGATTGAAAAAACAGTACATTTTAATTGGTTCAATATTTGGAGGACGGTTTAGAGGAAAAAACTCCAATTTACACATTTTTTAAAAAATCTTGCAAATGAAGTGTAGCAGCCAAGAAATGTTTGGTGTTCACAATCTGGATTTGGGTTTGCCTTGGAGGTACGAGGCCAATGTACTAAACAGATAATGTCCAACTAGCATCATGCAAAAAGCAGGCTGAAATCATCACACACCAAATGTGTCCTAGATAATTGATTCTATTAGTTGTAAGGAAAATTGGGAAAATTGGATGTTAACAGTGGTGTAATGCTAATATATGCCCCAGTGACAGATATTCCATCCTTTCATTTATTTATTCATTCGTTCATCTGCAGGAAACGCTTCATCCTGGTCAGAATCACTGTGAATTTAGTGACTGTGCCAGAAACCCCAGGGACAAGGCAAGAATATGCCACAAACAGGATGCCAGTCAATTGCAAGGCAACACATAAGCACACATTCACACATCAAAGTCAATTTAAAGTCATTAATTCACCATTTTTTTAGGAGATGGGAGGAAAGTAGAGAACCCAGAGGATTTGGGGAATTGGGAAGAAACCTCGATCACCAATATATTAAAACAAACAAGGCAAAATAACTTTAATTTATAGCATTACGTCATTTAGAGAGTGTTCACTTCTTCTCAGCTGTAATTTGTGGTTCCTCCTTGCCCACCTACCAAACATTCTTCTTGACAGATTGCAATTCCTTGTTAGATGTTAAATGTCATAAATCAGGTATGAGGACAGTGGGGGTCTTATCTATTACCTAGTATCTCTCATCTTATTGAGGCGGCAGGGGAAGGTCCACGAGAAGGTTCAATCCCAGGTGGAGTGTTGTGGAGTGTTGTGGGTCCTTTCTGTGTGGAGTCTGCATGTCCTACACCTGTCCGTGTGGGTTTACTCTGGGTACTCCGGTTTCCTCCCACAGCCCAAAGACATGTATGTTAGGTGAACTGGAGATACAAAATTGACCATGACTGTACTTGACTTTCCTCAATTTTAAATATTCTGTTTGGTTTTTTTCCTTGTGAAATAGAGAAACTATATTGTCCTTTTCTCCATTTAAAAAACAAAGGGGATGCAAACTTTTTCACTCAGATTCAGATTTTGCTTCTGATTATTTTGACCCCATTTGTATCCTGATGAGATTTTAACCACATGCATTTACACTTCAGTGAAAGGGCAAGCAGACTGAAATCAGAGTGCTATATTACTATGCAAAAGACCTCAATGCATTCAAACACTTCCAGTGTTCCTCCTTTCTTTAAGTTGTTTTTAAGTTGTATTCAGAGTTCAATATTTGAAGTTTTCTGTCTTCTGACTCAACTTATACAGGTGCTTAACTTGAAGTTCTAAATGGCCCCTTAATTTTATTGAAATTATCCGTATGAAATTCACAGCTCACACTTGTGCAGTGCTCATGGGATGAGAGCTTTTCAGTTGTGTCTAGACTAAAAACAAGCACCTTTCCTTTAAGCCTGAATAAAATAGGGGATAGAAACTGCAGAATGACAAAGTAGGCTGTGTTTTTCCGTTTTTCTGTCAATTTAAACACAGTGTCAAATAAAAGCCAGAAATTATTTTTAAAACATGACCTATATTAATATCATAATATACAAATAAGAATTCATAGAGCATGTGTCATTTATTGCAAAAGGTTTGGATTGTCAAATGTTCTCTAGGTGCACTTACATTCTTTTTTATGTTATGATCATTAGGAGATTATACTTTACATAGCTATTCTTTTGTTGAAATTGTACTCTTACAGAATTACATTACATTTTTTTTCATTATTTAAGTAATTTTAGACCTTCCAGGTACACTTTTCACATATTCTTCTCTTGTGTAGCCAATGGATGCATGCCATACATCAGTAGAACAGGCTCTCATACATTTTACCTTAAAGTATTCAATCAAATTCATTAAAGTGATAAAACTAACAAGAAATCATGCCAATTCAACATCACCTGTGATCTCCTTAAATTCATCAGTTAAAAGTACTTTTTATACTTGAGTACATTTAAAAGTAGCAACTTTTTAACTTTCAGTTGAGTTTATTTTTTGGCTAGACCTATTAAGTATAGACACTTAAGTATAATTTATCAGTACTCTATCCACCCCTGTACTAGTGTATTTTAGAGAGGGAAGAATTGCTCTTGACAAGCAGATGGCACATTTTTGTGCCTGTTTATTCATAAAGTTTCCTTGAACCTTGAAGCAGAAAAATACACTTTCACTTTCCAGTGGAAAAGACACAGGGAAATCAAATCAAAATGCACTGTGGTTTCAGAACCTTGTAAATTTCTCAACAATATTCATCTTTATTTAGCTTTTACCATGGTAGGAAGTATGTATCAAGTATTTCATCCATATGACTGTATGTACTACTTCACATATCATTAATAATGCTGGATAAACCTCATCTTTTCATTAATACAGAGTCCAAAAAAGGTCTTTCAAAATTCATTTGTGCAGCACTTGAGATGAAATATAGATGTGAACTTTATATAATATGGTTTTGATCTCCTTCCTCAGAAATTCCAGTCCAACAAATTCAGTCTGTCAAAAAGTAATTTCAGAGAAACCACATCCAGATATGTGTGGTATTCTCGCATTTGATGTGATGTTTCTCAAAGTCCTCTGAAGAGTCCTAACCAGAGTAGTAGCATGAGAAAGTTACCACAGTGCAGCAGCTCGGTCACTGAATATTTACATTCTATAAAGCGCAGTATGAAATGAAGATCTTGGTGAGACTTAGTCACACAGATACAGTAGGTGGTAGGTGTGATGCAGAGAACTAAATAGGGAACAGAAATCTTTAGTGCAATGTTACTCACTGCTGTTCATAAAAGGAGTGGTCAGTGTTTTCTCTTCAGTAGGTCTAATAAAGCTTTATGGCATAATGCTGTTGAATTCTTCAGTCTGATTGGTCAGAAGGTGTTGATTAATTTTCCGTAACAGTGGCTCTGACAGTACTTCTGGCTTAAATTCAATGTGTACTACATACATACGACACAGCGGTATGGAATATGATTGCTGAATAAAGTGAGAGAAAGTGCAAGAATGAGTGAAATAAGCATACCAAATGTCAAAATTGTTGCTTAAGCAGATCTTGTGATATTGAATGTGTCACTTGAAGCACCCACATAGACAAAATTTCAGGAAATTTGGGGTGCGTCTAAAGAATGTGGTAATGATGCTGGATGTAAATTTTGTGACGTTTGAGCCTTTACATCACAAGACACTGGCTAGTGAATTGCTTGATTTTTGCTTTCACTAGGTTCACTACTCCACAAGTGAATTGTAACAAGCCAGGGTAATGTGCCTCCTAGAGCCCATACTGCCAAAACGTTTTTGAGTTATTTTGAGCCCAAAAAGTGTTTTGAGCCTACTCCAGTTCAACTGTACCAAGTTTCATGTGGATTGGTCTAAGGATATGATAGTGTCAACCAAATATTGGTGAACAAAAGAAACAAAAACTAAAGAAGAAGAAAAAAAAAAACTATATGCCAGTGCTACTGCAGTGGGTATTATAACAGGTTTATTTTATGTGCTCACTCTGATATGTTATAATACAGTTTCTATAGTAACAACTCATTTACAAAGACTTGTATTGAGGCTAGTACACGTGTCACGTTGGGGCAAAGTCGAATGCAGAGTGCAGAGTGAAATTTATTTTAATACACAAAACACACACAATAACCAAATTAAACCAAAGTACATAAACAAGAACTAGGAGATGAGGCAAGACAAAACATGAACAAGACAGCAAGAACTACACATAAATAAATGATAATGACAAACACAAGACGAAGGTGCTGTGATCAAACCGTGACCTATATACACAAACTAATGAGGTGAAAGAGTTGAGAGTGATCTGGGTCAGGTGATGCGCAAGGGCTGCTGGGAAACGTTGTCCAGTGAGTCTATTCAGCGCCACCGTGTCATCTCATAATTTAAGGCTAATAGTAAACAGATTATTAAAAAAGTGTTATTTACCAAACATGTGTAAACATGGTTAATGTGATAGTTTCTGTAAGGAGACATTTACGTAATATTTATATAAGGAGTCTCAAGTGTCAATGCTTTGTAACAGTCAGGAGGTTTTCTGCCATGGGGAAGTCTACAGGACACAGGACTTGGTGCTTTGTAATTTCTTTGTAGCCCGAAAAGCTGTGCATTTTTTGGTGGAGGGATTTTTGTTTGCTTGCATTTGTCTTATTAACTACAAGAGAAAGAAACAATGAGAAGCTGTTGAAGAAATGGCAGTTTTGCAGACGTTCCATAACATTACATGCAGCTATACAGTAAATGGATAAAATCATGAGGTGTTCAATAATAAATTCAAAATTGTCAACCATAAGAAGAATAAAACACTTTGGGATTGATCGAAAATGATGCACCTTTTATTGGGCCATATGACACCACTCCATTGATTATTTTCCTTTAACAGCATGCCCCCATTATTATTATTACTAATTACCATGAGTAGGAAAGACCTAACATGGCACAGCTTGACACTGCTCGGATGTATCAGTGAGTTTCTAAAGGTTCTAGTCTGTTTAGTCAAAGTCATGCAAAGAAAAGAAGCCCAGTTAATAATTCTCTTTAAGCCCAACCTTTTCTAAATGTTACTTTCGGTTGTAAATATGCCCTGGTGTTCTAGGTGTTCTGAGAATGTGTTGCAAATGGTTGCACTGCAACCTTATTAATTAAAGAAAATAAACATGTTCCCAAAATGTTGGGTTCTGTTTAACTGGGAACACTGTGTGAGCGACAGTGTAATAACATTGCAAAGCAAACCATTAATACAGTAAATGTTTAAGACAGTCCAAACATATATTTTGAATCCTTGTTCAACGTTCACTTAAATCGCTATGGCAGACTCAGACCTCTTCAGTTTATTGAGCTTTTGTGCAGCAATGCTAATGCTGTTACCCCTACACGCTACGGCATAGAAAATTGCATTATCTAAGACAGATTGGTACAGTAGACACAAGAGTGATCTGCATAATCAGAAGGACCAGTCTCCTCAAGAAACAGAGGCTCTTCTTGTGCTCAGTGCCTGTACTAGTAGTCCATTAAATTCAACCAAGTGCACCCGGAGCTACTTGTAAGTCTTCACAACAGGTACATCCACACCACAGTGGACTGAGGGGGGTTAGACCTCCTGAAGTGCACCACCATCTTATTTTTCACCCTCTCTCCCCGCTACAGCTGTCTCTGCAGATGACATGAAGAAGATGTTGTATACAGACTCCACAGGAAGGCAGCTAATACAGTCCCTTGGTTAGAGCCTGTTCTGCTCATAGTCATTTCTGACACAGTCATGAAGTCACACAAAATGGTCTGCCAACCATGATACGATGGAGTCATCCATCTATATTAGCCGCAGTTTCAACAAAGGCGTCAAATGGAACGGAGAAAAGTCAAAGCACATAATCCTCACTGTACTGCCTGTTTCACTCTTTACTAGGATGTAATGATTTTAATCTTGTATCCAGACACTTTTTTGGCTCAGTACTACCCTGACCATCACAGCTCATTCTGCTAATAGCTTTCTGTGCAGGCTGCATTCCACTGTAGGTGTGGTTGGCTTTTATCTGCGATGGAGCCACAGTGACATCTGATGGACATTGATAGCAATGATATGGAGTTAAAATTCAGTTTGATGCCTCAGTTCAGCCACACACCACATTAATGATTATTTTAAAATGGACCACACATAAACCACACGAAGTATGTTGCTGTAAAAGTCACTGTATTGGAGAAAGGCATTTTGTTGAGCACAATTTTTGAGCATCCTAATTAATTATTTACCACTTCAGTCGTGGTCTTGTGGTTAGGGTGTCTGCCCCGTGATCGGAAGGTCCTGGGTTCGATTCCCGTGGCCGACAGGACT
>JAOVVH010000037.1:57316-67721 GCA_028566435.1 Scorpiodoras heckelii
GCCCCTGATCTCTCTACATCACCACCTGTTTATTTACAGTTGACTTTCTGACCAATAAGATGTCGTGATGTTTTCACTACAGAATCATTATAATTTTATAGAGCATGATATTAATCTTTATTATTGGCTCAGTGGGCAAAATCCTGTTTACATCACCACAGTATTAACTAAAGAAACACAAGAAAAACAAACAGGGAAACTACATCAGATTTTATACACACTTAGAAATGTAGTGTTAATGTAAAGCAGCATTGTTTCATTTTAAAACCAGCTGAGTTTAAACACATGATACACATGAAATAAAAGTTAGAGTGTTTAGTGGTAATTGTTACACATGCTTTTATTCCTCATGTTTCAGAAATGTAATTTTCTCAGCAGAGCAGCAGCGGGGGACAGAATGCTGGAGTCTAAAGTGAGCTCTAATGTTTAGGACTTGTTGAGTGATGAGTTTGAAAGTGGTTCAGCACACACACACACACAGAATAAGCTGACACTGTCCCAAATCGCCACTGTGCACTTAAAACTAACACACACACATACATACACAGTTCCTCCAGTTTCCTCACAGTGTCCTTTTGGATTCAGTAAAGTCCAGGACACCTTCGCCTGAGTTTATTGTTGCCATGGCGATCTGATGAACTACACATAGGCATTTCTGCTATAATTATTGGGTTGCTGGGACAAGATGGAGGTTGTATATGCTGTCCCTCTGCGCTGAGACTGGTATGGATATGACCTGCAAACACACACATGAGCACATTACTCATAATATCAGTACTGTGTGTGTGTGTGTGTGTGTGTGTGTGTGTGTGTGTGTGTGTGTGAGATAAACTTACACTTTCTCATCTTTGCTGTTGTTTCCACACACACACAGTAAGCAGCAGCCACCAATCAGAGCGAGTGTCGCTGAGCACCAGCCAATATACAAAGCCTCTCCTAGCTCAAACCTGCAACACACACATTTCATACTAGTTCTGTCTAATGTGTATAAACCAGTCACACACTTTACTAACACACTTACTTTGTTCCGGGATAAAGCGGGTCAAAGAACTCCTGTGTGATGTTGAAGGCGTACCACGACACAGCGATCATCGTACTCAAACCTGCAACAATACGGTGTCACACACTGAATTCTGGGGTGTGATTGGTCAGAAGGTTGATTAATTATCTATAACAGCAGCTCTGACAGTAGTGCACCTGCAAATAACGGGTTTATTTATAATGAATGTGTTCATTCTGATACGTTATCATTTCTAACTTTATTCGGTTCATTCACAGAAATGGATCAACAAAGAAGTGTAATTATTGCTACGGTGAAGTTTTCTGTAGGAAGTTTACTTAATGTTTATGGAAGGACTGCTGAAGGACAAAAAATGAAAGATCCTCAGTTCAGACCACATCCATATGACAAGGGAGTGTTTTGAAACTGAGATTTTAATTTTGCATTTGCAAAAAGTTTCACATCCTCATGGTAACGTTTTAGAATTTATCCGTGTCCACACAGATCTGCGGAAAGGAGTGTTGTAATATATATGCTTAGCCAGTAGGTGGCGGCATAACACAAATATACAAACACCACAGAGGAACACTATGCATGCACACATTAATCAGCTACCTCACACGCAGAAGACAGACTTTATCCTGTATAGTGCCGGCATCCACATCCTAGAGTAAGAGATCATGTTTTCTTATTTAGTGCATGTTTGAAAAGGACAGACACTCGTGTTGACAAAGTTTTGCATGAGCCACTGTAGGCTACAGCAAAGTGAGCAGTGTTGCACTATTTTGTTTTGGGACAGTTTGCCCAATATAATATATTACACATTATAGCATAATACACTGATAACAAGCCACAGTATATTGTATCTTAGCCTAATAGCGTCTGGCTCTAGGCTAGTAAATAAAGATATTAATTCCAAACGGTGTGCTTGAATAGCAATAAAACAAGTAATCCTTCCTTAAACATGATTCTCTCTCTCTCTCTCTCTCTCTCTCTCTCTGTAACAAATAAGTTACAAGTGAATGTCTGTACTGTAGTGTCTTTTTATCCACGTGCTTGGCTGCACTGTGTAGAAAAAGAAAGGAGTCCATAGTTCCAGGAATTTACCTTTTTCAAAGCACTTCGAGGACACGACCAGTTGAACTGAAATTGCATGCACTGGATGCACTTATTGCTGTGACCGTGATACTGGCTGGATGTGTTAGTTGCTGGAACCCTTTTTTCTCTTTATGTCTTGACCCAAACCCATGATATTTTCTAGTAAGGTTATGGTTAACTTGTGCATCACTACTGCGTACAAAGATGTTCATCTCTGGTACAGTGTGTACAAACACATAAAGGTGGGCCATGTCATCGACACTTTCAGATGGTTGCGGTATCAAATCTTTCAAATCTGGAACATGGATTCAAAAGTTTGGTGTTTCACACCCCGAAAACGCAAATGTCATGTGGACGAAAGGCCAAACCGTAAAAAAAACTCCCCTGTTTTCACAAAAATGCTGTTTTCATTGCTGTTCTGTAGATGAGGCCTCAGAGAACCTTCATGGTGTGTTTGGTGTCTGAGTGAAGCAGTGACAGTGTGTTTGGTGTTTGTCCCCATATCTGAGCAGTACGTGTGTGTTCACTGTAGGCTCCTAACTACAGGTGTGGGAAGAAGGTGTGTACCTGATAGAGATGGTGTGAGTTTACTTGATATCACTTGGTTTAGCAACAACATAGTAATCACCTGCAAATCCTTGGCAATCATCTTGGAACTGTCCTGGAATATCCTAGCAGCACCCTAGAAACCATGTGGAATTCCATAAAAACCATATAGCATCACAAAGAAACCATCAGAAACACCAGCAACCATGGACACTATAACAGATTCCTAGAAACACACTAGGAAGTCACACAGCAGTAGCCTAGCAACCAGCTCAAATACCA
Source organism: Scorpiodoras heckelii (assembly GCA_028566435.1). Classification (NCBI taxonomy): domain Eukaryota; kingdom Metazoa; phylum Chordata; class Actinopteri; order Siluriformes; family Doradidae; genus Scorpiodoras; species Scorpiodoras heckelii. The sequence goes on from JAOVVH010000037.1 coordinate 60,243, forward strand.
TAGAAACCACCCAGCAACATCTTGGCAACCACCTAATAGCATTATAAGCAGTAATCACAGTTATAGGTTACAGAGACTCAGTCTGAGGATCACAGGTTGCTTCAGGAATATACTGACTGCAGTGCCTATGACCAGTGCTTCCTGTGTATCTCCTCTGGTAGGAACCTGAGCCCCTGCCGGAACCTAAGTCCCCGAAAGAACCTGAACCCCTGCAGGAATCTAACCCCCTGAAGGACCCTGATCTCCAACAGGAACCAGATCCCCTGAAAGAACCTAACCCAATGCCGGAACCTGACCCCCTGAAAGAACCTAACCCAATGCAGGAACCTGACCCCCTGCAGAAATCTTACTCCCTGAAGGAACCTGACCCCTGGAAGGAACCTGACCCCCTGCAGGAACCTGACCCCCTGCAGGAATCTGACTTCCCCTGCAGGAACCTGACCCCCTGCAGGAATCTGACTTCCCCTGCAGGAATCTGACCCCCTGAAGGAACCTGACCTCCTGAAAGAACCTGACCTACTGCAGGAATCTGACCCCCTGGACATTTCGTCACCTCCACATCTGGTTGACTGGCAGAGATCTGATGCAAAGGAAACACCTCCTAAACACAGAACCTTCTAAAGGCTCAAAACCATGCTGTCAGGTCATAACAGAAAGTCACCTTAGCACTGATAGTGTTGAGTGTAGGCGTTAAGTGTGGGTGTTAAGTTCAGGTGTTAAGTGCAGGTGTTGAGTGCAGGTGTTAAGTACCCTGCAGGATGAAGAACACTCCTCCGAGGACGGCAATTCGTCCCTTCACAACGTAGTTCTCTCCTCCGATTTTTGAACACTGCATCCCCACCAGTGTGAAGATGAGACCAAACGTCCCCAACACAATGGAAGCGATCATAAGTGCACGACATGCCTGAACAAAACCTGAACACACACACACACACACATACATTTGTATTGCTGTATTTGTGAGGACTTTCCATGGTCTTAATTATTAATGCAGCTAATTAATGCTAGCTCTAACTAAACCTTAGTAATGAAAACGCAACTTTTGGGCTTGTTTATTTATTTTTTGTTAAAAACTACAATAATTAAAATAACCTTCCTTATGGGGACCCACTAAATGTCCCCAAACGGGCAAAAATGTCAGATATTCCTATCCTTGTGGAGACATTTGATCCCCACAAAGGTATAAAAACATGGTATCCACAAACACACACACACACACACACACACACACACACACTGCAGTGAATTACTCTTCATATCTGTGATATAAGTAATATAACAGGACAGACTGTGCTGTTATCTGAAGATGGTGCGTGTCAGGGTGTGGTGTGTCGTACTAGTTCCCCCTGAAGTGCTATTCTGCTTATATCACAGTGATTTGCCAACAATTGCAATATTTTATGGCTTTTTAACAGTTTGTAGTTAATGTTACACGTGTTAGTTCCTGTTCTCATTTATGTTATAGCTGCCATAAACAGCTTTTCCCTCACGAGCCTCTCTCTCTATTTATCTGTCTCTCTCTCTCTCTCTATTTATCTGTCTCTCTTTCTATTTATCTGTCTCAATCTCACAAAAATGCAGCCTGTGAACTGTGCATATATAGTTTGGTCCATAAGTATGTAAATATATGTAAGTATAGATAGATAGACAGACAGATAGATAAGTATAGACAGATAGATAGATAGATAGATAGATAGATAGATAGATAGATAGATAGATAGATAGATAGAATCAGTTGTGCAGTGCTGTTTGAATGAAAATGGAGTTAATGTACTGTTTCTTTGAAAGCAAAACAGTGCACTCTGACTTTTGCATAGTACTGTTATTATTAATACAGATAATCAATGCTATACTTCACCTATGCTGTATCTCTAAGTGTAAACTCAGGAAGTGAAAAGAAACATCTCAGTTTAAATAAAATCTGCAGAACTCCAGCCAAATGTCCACACAAGGTCAAAACTGTCATAAATTCCTATCTGTCTTGGGACATTTGGTCCTCATCATACATGTCAAAGCATGTATACACACACACACACACACACACTTACTGTACCTGTATGTGAACTGGTGATTTTGGTTCAGGTGTGTTAACAGGTAAATTAGTGTGGAGTTCTGATGCTCACCTATGTGTTATAGTGATAGTGCTGTTCCACTGTAACAGTGTTATAGAGCAGTAGAAATGACACAGAGCTTTAGTAAGAGTTAAGTGAAGCCTACCAGCGAGACCAAGCATGGAGGGAAACTCGCTGCAGTTGTGCACTCCAGTGGAATCAGTAGCGCAGGACATCCATAGGTTCTCATAGACGATGGATGCTGTGATGACGTTCCCGTCAATGGTGGAAATCTTCCAGAAGCGATACGGAATAACAATACCGGACATCACCCATGCCACAAAGCCGAGGAATAAAGCCATCACCTCAACGGCTGCATTCACCATCTCTAAGCTCTAATTATCTTATGCCCCTCATTAAACTTATTATTATTACTATTATTATTATTTTTATTAAATATTACACCTGAGTACTGATCCACACAGCAGTGCAGTGCGCCTCCCGTCCTTCTGATGGAACAGAATTAACACGGTGTTAATATCTCCACAACGCAGCACACTGATGCTTGGGAAAGTTTCAGAGCTATTCACCACCTCCACCTCCACCTCCACCTCAAGAGCATTAACACTCCGCCTCCATTCTCCTTTCAGTTCATGCATCAGTATTTGCATCAAATTGTTTACAACCTTACACACACACACACACACACACACACACACACACACACACACACACACACACACACATATAGATTTGTCTTGGTATGCTTGTGAGGACTTTCGATTGACAAAATTATTAATGCAAGTGATTCTAACCCTAAACTAGCCCTAACCCTAAAACTAACCTTAACCCTAAACTAACCCTAACCTTAAACTAACCCTAACCCTAAACTAACCCTAATCTAACCCTAACCCTAGCCTCTTTTATTTTTTTCTATGAAAAAAGATCATGATATTCCTATCTTTATAGGGATTTTTTGGTAGTACCCCCCCCCCAATCTTCATTGCAGTAATATTTTGCTTCTTTATTTAAATTAATTACTTTTGTCCAGCATCTTTTTATTCTGATTAATTAATTAATTCTTTTAATTTTTTTGCAAAAAATGTAACAATACACAGTGGTGTATCTCTGCATGGAATGATTTATTGTACAGGTGCAAAATGCAGCTATTCATTCTGAACTGTACAGAAGACATTATTATTATTATTATTATTATTATTATTATTATTATTATTATTATTATTATTGTTGTTGTTGTTGTTGTTGTTGTTGTTGTTTCAGTTGTTGTCATACCTGGTAAAGCCAGTAAGGATGAGAAGTACCAGCAGTCGTAAATGCCAGTTGAATCCTCAGCACAGGACATCCACAGGCCCTCGAAGATGTTGGAGGTGATAATAACATTGCCGTAGTCAGTGGACACTTTCCACGTATTGTGGTGTAAAGAAATGAACGCAGTCACACCACCAAGAAAACCCAGAAAAAGTGCAACAATCTCCAGAGACTCCTTCATTATCTCCCACTTGCTGTGTTTCTCTAGAGCTCAGTGTGCTCAGCACTGCTAATGTGCTCGAATGTAAGGGGTGTGAGTGTGTTTGTGTGTGTGTGTGTGTGTGTGTGTGTGTGTGTGTGTGTGTGTGTGTGTGACTGCAGGCTGGTACAGCAGCAGAATCCGCCCAGGAGCATTACAGTTAACTCACTCAGTTTTGTTTATGTTTTGTTTATGCCTTTAACAAAAATAATACATTTAACAAATAACAAATCAATAGTTTTGCACTGAAACCAGAATTACACACGCCAACAGAGGCAGCATAAGCAAATTTATACCTGCCAGAATGGTAAGAAAACTAAGAGCACTAAAGGATAAAGGACTAGAACCAGGAGTCCTCAGCATTGGATCTGGAGGGTATAGGCTCTCAGAAACTAGCAGATCGACAGGAATCTGGAAGATGTTCAAAAAATGTAGGCAAGAACATAAGTAAGTAAGATTTACAGACAGTTGGAGGCCTACTGGAGACAGTAAACTGAGAAACAGGGCTTTTGCAGATGTTCGATGAAGAAGCAGCATTCTTGGACCAGCAGCAGAGGAACAGGGCCTAAATCTGACCCCATACTAGAGGATTATTGTGCAGATTTTGGATCTGATTCATTTCTATGAATTTCGTGGAGGTGTACGCTGATTCAGGGCTGATCTGAACTGAGTATCTGCTCAAAAGTTCCTGTAGTGTGAGGGCTTAACAGACAATCTTATCGATCATAATGCAAAAACTGCTGGTATCAGAAGGTGCTTATTTAAAAACTGCTGGTGGAGGAGTGGGGCATTTAGAAACTGATGGTGGAGGAGTGGGGCATTTAGAAACTGATGGTGGAGGAGTGGGGCATTTAGAAATTGCTGGTGGAGGAGTGGGGTATTAGAGTCAGTTGATGGAGCACCATGTCCCTCAGAGACCATGGGTGAATTAATGGGATTGTTGGAGGTGAAGAAGAAGAGAGGGTCACTGAAAGAGGGGCTCTCATTAAAGGAAGAACATTAAGTGTGTTGTGTGTTGAGAAAAGACACAAACTCCTTCAGTGTATTCAAACCAGCAGCTCTCTTAAACTATCTAAAACACTCAAACTATCTGGGGTTTTTCTATAGTCACTTGGAACTTTTGTTAGGTCACATGAAGCTCTGCTAAAATGAGGATCTACCAGTGTTTAAATGAAGAGGACAGACGTAGCTCCAGCCCTGTGTGAGATCTCTGTACTTCACCATTCCCAGTGCCTCTGCTTAAACACCTGCCCCTTTTTCTTTTGATCATCATGGTGCCCGATTTGGCAAGGTGGGTTTTTTTGTTTGTTTCTTTGTTTGTTTTGGTGTTTTCTTTTTCTGTCCATGATCCTTATAAAGAAGAATTTTAATAATTAATAATATTTAAACTATGAATTAAACTGACTGTCTGGCTGCCATCCATATGCTGAAGAGTGAAGTTGGCAGTAGCTATGGGTTTATTACATTACCTTTTTACACTTCCCCCTCCCTCTTTGAATGAAGGGCCCATTAGGCAATAAAAATTAAGCAGACAAGTATCAGCTTGTGCGTACCCATGAGCAGCAGCCAGTGACACCAGCAAACAGGAATGAAATCATTTCTAGTTATCCATAACTGTCAGTTTAATTTAAAATCTGGACCGTTATAATATCTGATGTGACAAGTGAGCTATTTGTGCACTCCAAACAGAGACGACTGCTGCGTCGCACTGAGAGACGATGAGTTTAATTTGTGTTTTAAAGCAGTCGGTCATCTTTCACCTGTTTGCATGTTGCCGTGTTACATTTAGGTCTGTCGTACACTTCATCAGGAAATTGTGCGTTAAGAGCCATCCAGAAATACTGATTATTTTTATTTAACCTATAATTGTACCAGGCGAGTCATTAAGAACAGATTCTTGTTTACAATGGCGGCATGGCAAGCAGCAAGAGCCACAAGATAAAAAGAAAATAAAGAAGATAAAACGAAGTCTGATTTTGAAGTCACATTGTAGACTGGTTAGTTCTCTGGTTCTTTTACTAGTTTGGACATCTGTTTAGTGATAAAAATGTGCTCTACAGGTTCCAAGCCTTTTTATATTTGAGCACCAGTTCCTCTGAAGGTCTCCGCACTGCCCTACATATCTTTATATTCGGTAATGACTGACCTTTTCTCCAAATATGTTCTGACCTTCCCAGTCAAAGATCAGATCAGAAGCCAAGATTACCAGATCCAGATATTCTAACAGCCCATGAAGGTGTTTTCAGATTAGTTTTTGTTATTATTGTTCAGTGTACAGGTGTAGCTGGACTGTAAAGTTCTCTATCATACATAAACTTACAGCTCAATCCCAAAACTACATAACAACATAGTTTGTAGCATACAAAAGAGCTTTCTCACCACCTGTCCTTTGTTAATGTAGTCCTTCTTGGTTATTTTAAACAAAGTAAACCTGCCACCTTTATTCTTACCTTACCATATGTTTGTGGTATTTGAGTTAAATCTATTGAGGCAATATGCCTTATCTATGGACAAGCCAAACAACATTCAGTTTCAAGTAAGAGGAACCAGGACATAAAGTGTTGGAGATATTTTAGTCAGTAGTGGGGACCAGTCAAAAATCTGCAACCAGGAACTTATGAGCTTATGAGCTACTTATGGATAGTAGCATGAGAGTCATTTCTGAATTCTTTATAGTTTTAACTTGAAGTCTCATGATGATCTTTAGGCTGTCCATGTGATCCGTCCTCAGCAGCAGTGAGGGATTCTCAGGTGATGAGAACTCCATCAGGGTGGATCAGGCAGGTCCATGTTGAAATCATAAATAAGGAGTTCTTAGTATTTTCATGACCTTTTGTGTCCATTCATTATATTATTATATGAGTAAAGGTGTGAGTGTAGCCGTGGACATGGATGGGACAATGGACCTGGATTTGGGCGGAGCTGGTATTCAGGTTGGAGAATGGAGAAAGAGGTGTGGAGGAAGAGCTGCTGCTTCACTCCCAGGGCTCGGACAATCACTATCTTCACCAGGTCACTCTGTTCTGCCATATCGAATAACACTCTCAGTTACAGCACTCTAAAAGGAAACCCTAATTTCCGGGACTGTTCCTCCTATACTCCATGTCAGTAGAAAAGGTTAGGGCTGAGACTCAAACCAGGAAAAGGGTTGAGTTATAAGATCTTTAAAAGTAAGTGTTCCAATTAGAATACTTTAGGAGACTAAAAACCCATAATTATTTAAAGAACACCCTGAAATTTGTTTTTTCTTAGTGAAGAAGTTGCCCTAGTAAAAAAAAGTCCTCAAGGGTTCTTAGTATAGTTAAAGATTATTTTCTTCTTTCCTCTAAGATCTAACAACATACAGTTTCTCAGTTCAGTTCAGTCCAGCTATATTTCTACACCACTTTTAACAATATACATAATCGTTCACACTCTGGTCATAAGTTTCCACACACTCTTGATTCATGGACATGAATGTCAGGGCAGGATTGGGCTTTCAGGGATTTTCTTTGACCTGTTCTGTTTCTGGGGCAGAATGAGTGAACAACATTCAGCTTAATAGCAAACAACAAGAACTTGGTGCATAATTTTACATTTTTTGGGGGTTTTCTGAAATCAACACAGGGTCAAAATTATACACACACACACACACACACACACACACATACACACACATCAAATATGTGGTTAAATGTCCCTTAGCGAGTTGCCCCCTGACCGGTCACTTTTGGTCTCCATCAACAATATTCTGTCAGAATTCTGGTTGGATATTTGACTCTTCTTGGTGCAGTTCAGTTAAATGTGTTGATCTGCATGTTTGCCGTTTCAAAGACATGTTATGTTATGTCTGGATTTTTTGTCTTTGTAAAGCTGCTTTGGGACAATGTCCATTGTTAAAAGCGCTTTAGAAATAAAATT
>JAOVVH010000037.1:266393-280519 GCA_028566435.1 Scorpiodoras heckelii
GTGTATGTTGACTGTAAAGCGTCCTTGGGTTTGAGAAAGGCGCTATATAAATCGAACTTCATTCATTCATTCATTAAGAAAAAATAAAACAAAAAAGAGGAATTAATAAAGCAAATAAAACAATAAAAACTAATATAACAACCAGGGGTCACAGAGGAATTTGTCCTCCGCATTTAACCCATCCGTGCAGTGAAACACACATTTACACACACTGGTGTGCAGCCTCATCCAGGGCGCCCGGGGAGCAGTTGGGGGTATAGGTGCCTTGATCAACGGCACTTCAGTCGTGTCTTGTCGGCTGCGGTGATCGAACCGGCGACCTTAAGATCACAAAGCTGCTTCCTTAACCACTGTTAAGGAAGTGATTCGGTTTGATCTTGCACTCGGTCAGAAGTTTGCACTTACGTGAATAACACACACAATCTGTTTTTAACTGCATGACATTAGGGGAAGAGGGTTTTTTCGTTTCTGATTAAACGTGGGTTTCCTAACCCTAATCCTACCTGTCGAGATGCTCACAGTCGAGTGCTGCTCTTATCACCCAGCCGATGAGAGGAACTCCAGCCAGGACCTTGACGTTCTTCAGGGGGATCCCTTTGCTCCCTCCTCTTGCCAGAATTAACGCCGCTTTGTGCGGATTTCTTTTCTCTTTTGGAGTGATTTCACACTGACTGGCTGCTGACTCCATGTTCCTCCACAGCTGGTGATGAACTGCGAGGTTAATCTACTCAGCAAACCAAAACTGTTTAAACACACGCCCTTTAATTCCGTCCCGTGCCGTTCATCTGGTTCATCCTGATGTGGAAGGTTTTGTAGATGATGTCTGCTGTTTACTTTATAAAAAAAGATGATGATGTGGCTTTGCTTTGCTAGTCATCTTTATGTATCATTTCCCCTGTCATCTGTAAAGTCCATTCATTATGTTTTAATTAGTTTCATGTTGTGTTAAAACGGAAATGGAAGAATGAAACAATTATAGACTGCTGTATAAAGTCGCGCGCACATCGTTACAAAACGGTTCTGTGCTAAAATAAATTAATCACATTTAATAAATAAAAGTGAAGATAAAAACAGAATGCGAAATATAACCTGTATAAATCCTGTCATTATTCACATATGAAATTTGAGTCTTTTTCGTGAGGACGGTATAATATTTATTATTAACTTCTGATTAAGTTGTTATCGGATTTATTTACACCCATTACATTATAAAATATGTTTGAGTCTAATACACCGAACAGAAGCAGATTCTGATCAGGGCCGTGTTTGTCTTTATTCACCAGGACAGGTCCAGCTCCAGCCCCGGGCTCATTCTCAGAATTACAAAGCGATTCTCAGACACAAAGTCTTTCTTCATTTTAATGAAAATAAGCTCAAATTACTTACTTTAATTAAGCCTGAAATTAATTGGATGTGACCCCCTGAATTATAATAATAATAATAATAATAATAATAATAATAATAATAATAGTCAAGATGCTGCTGCTAATGATGATGATGATGAAGACAAAAGAAGCAGAACACAGTGGGTGCCTACGCAGCTTTATTTTCTTTAATTCCTTCTCAAACATTCAACGCAAATAAGAAAACAAAAGTCATGCTTTTTTTTTCTCTAGAAAAATGTGCACATGAAGAGCCCGTTTTACCGGGATGAGTGGCATGTCCTTCGTGACTGAAACCTGCTGTTCAACCAGTCTTTTGTAGGAGGATTACTATGAGAGTGCAAACTGGAATGTAACCTTTATGAAAGCCTTTTCACATATTGCATCTCCTGTAATTAGAACATTTTAAAGAAAATAAGCTAAAATTATTTACACCAGTAAGGATCTGAACAGAATAAAGAAGCATCTCAATAAAAGAAGCATCTCACGTTTGGGTGAAAATTCACTATGGCACGAACTCAGCCTGAATCCAATACTAGACCATTTGTAAAAATCAGGCATATGGTTTAAAAAATTACATGTATAAAATTACCTCCAAATTTGATCTACTGGTGATGCTAAACCACATATGATAAAGCAAGTAATGGCTATAAGCTGCTCACTCAAAAAATATGCAGGCCTAGTTGTAGCTGGACATGCATTCATTCATTAACTTAACCGCTAATTCCTGTTCAGGGTCACGGGAGAGCCGGTGTCTAGCCGGCGGCATAGTGCGCAAGGCAGGATCAACCCTAGACAGGGCGCCAATCCATCGTAGGGCGCGCACACGCGCGCACACGCTACGGGCACTTTAGAGACACCAATTAACAATTATGCATGTCTTTGGACTGTGTGAGGAAACCGGAGTACCCGGAGTAAACCCACACAGACACGGGGAGGACATCCAGACTCCACACAGAAAGGACCCAGACCACTCCACCCGGGGATCGAACCCGGGACCTTCTTGCTGCGAGGCGACAGCGCTACCCACTGCGCCACCGTGCCTCCCACTGGAAATGCATAAATTATTTTTTTCCCCCTTAATTCATTCTCGAGCATTCAAAGCAAATCAGAAGTCATGGAAACTTACCCATGAAGAATTTTCACAACAGAACAATAATCATGGAAACTTATACATAAAGATTTCTTTACACTGGGATAAGTGACATGCCATTTGTGACTGAAACATGCTACCCCACCAGTTTGAAGGAGCAGGAAGAGGATCATAATGAAGTATGAATTGGCACCTGACCTTCATGAAAGCCTTTTCAGGTGCTGCATCTCCCCATTGGTGATCGAGAGAAATATACAAACCTGTTCACAACACATAACACATTTGTTTACTCTAAATTCATCATAAAATTCATACTCTAAATTCATAACAGTTGCATGAATTATTCATGCAACTGTTACTTCCTAAAACCAACAGGCATCGTCCAGTCGTGCTGGAGATTTTTTTATAAAGACGTATTTCAGGTAAGTAAAAAAAAAACAGGAATGGTTTTCTAGTATTATTTTCTTCTTACATGTTCAAAAACTGAAATATGTGCCACTGGTACACTTATCTCACTGCACACCAACACGTTGAATAGGTTTCAGAGATTGTGGAAGTGTGGCTGTGACCTGGAGTACACTTCTAACTTCCTGCTTCAGAGGCTCTGAGTGTGTCAGGAGCAGCACTAGGTGGCAGCACTGAGACAGAAAAGAGCTCCTAATGAACTGCAGTTGAAGCAGAGCTTTAAAATCCTAATATTTTGTTTAAAGCTGTAGTTGGTAGGATTGAGAAGAGAGTGGAATTATCTTGAAAATTTTACCGAGTAAAATTGAACCGCATAGTCGTGCAATTTGTATTTATTACATTATTTATGACATCAAGATTGAATTTTATGTGCAAAACAATATTACCGGTAACATAAGGACACTGCTAGTGTACATAAGCAGTGCATCATCATCATTAGACTGTATATTCAATTCACCAGCTACATTCACTGGAGCCTAATTTTCTCTCTTTCACTGTATGAATTCACAAATTAAATAGGTATAAAATGTGTTCTCTTTCCCTTTTTACTCCTCAGACATCATTTTGATCAGATTCTCCTTGTCGATCTTGAACAGCCTCCAGCCCTCCTCCAGAGAGAGATCACTGGCACCACGTCTTTTATAAAACTCGATGGACGGTTTGTTCCACTCGGCCACAATGAAGTGTAAACTGCTGCAGCGAGACTTCACTGCCATCTAAATAATAAAACACAGGGATACATTAAGGAGGATGAGAAGGTGAACTCAGAGTGTTACCGTGTTGCTGGGTTTGGTGTATCTGCTGTTAATGTAAACATAATTATTCTGATAATAAAATTAAAAATGCTTTTTTGTTTATCTTGTGTGTACATTCAACACATTGTGCAAACTCACAGATCTTGATGTCTATTTGATTTATTTAATCATCTGAAATGAATGTAATGGTTCAGATCCAGGTTTAAACCACATTGTAATCAGTAGTTTCTTCCTCATAAGATTTCATATTTATTGTCTGTAAGTCTACCAAATACCCATTTGTGTTCATTTTGCAATTAACTCATGTTTTGCAGCATCTTTTTGTTCTTTGGTGTTCAAATACAAGTTATCACCTGACATGTAGTTAATACATGGCTTTGTGTTGGTTTTGGTATATACACTGATCAGCCATAACATTAAAACCACTGACAGGTGACGTGAATTACATTGAGTACATTAGGTAGTGGATAACAGTGAGCACAAATTTGATATGTTGAAAGTGAGAAAAATGGGCAAGCATAAGGAACTGAGCTCTGAAATTTTCCAGCGCACTATCCCTTATGGAAAAATCACTCTAGGGATACGTGAATTTACATTTCAGGATGTTATGCTGGGAAACTGCATATGTGAACATCATGTGAACTAAATGTGATCAGGTTTGAAAAAATAATTATTCTTGCAAAAGGATCACATCTGAAAAATGAAGCTATAGTCATGTACAAACCGTATGAAACAAGACGGAAAGAAATGCACCACATGGAATTCAAGACTAATGAATTCTGTATTAAATATTAAAAAATATCCTTCATGCAAATACATCATATGGAATAAAAAAAATTCGTATACTTTTTTTTGCAAGCATAAAGTATCTTTTGGCAGCTAGTTTGGCGTATTTATGCATTAGGTTCTACACAGAAAAAAAGCTTGAAATAAGTAAATAAATGTAGAAATAGTTTTAGTGGTCTTATATTTGTTACATAATAATTTCATAATGAAAAACATTAGCTGACTTTATTAAACATTTTTCCACTCACTGAGACCATATTTTGCATATTTGCTTGCTGTATGATTTCATGTCATAACTTTTACACAACACTGAGGCCTAAAGGAAAACCGTGTACCATCAACACAGAGCGACCTGTTCAGAATTACACAACAAAGTTACAGGACACAAAGAAAATTTAAGCCAAGACCTTGCAGATGTACGAGATACAACATCATCATGATTAAATATTAACTTTATCAATAGTTCCCTCTGATCTCTGGCCCAAATCCAGAAATACAGACGTTTATCTTATCAACTGACCTTTAGACAGACGGGACTGATGTGCTGTAAACAAGTACAATGCTAACAATAAACTGGAAACAGACCAGCACTGAGGTTCAGATACTTACATGACTGAGGTACTTCAGGATCTCTGACCCAATTCCAAAACCTTGTGGAGAAAAAAAGAGAGCTGTTTCATAATACATAGCAAAAAAACAGCGACTGAGAAACACTGCATTATTCTCTCCCAGTTTATTACGGTAATCATTACTGTCTAGTGATAACATGATGTGGGGCAGGGGCACAATCTATATGTTTGGACAAACTTATTAATTAAAAAAAAAGAAAATGTTGTGAAAAGAGACATAAATATTTTTCCCATCAGAGTCAAATTAGCACATTTTACCAGTAGGCTAGAGGAGGAGGAGATTAGCTAATTATTTTATTTATTATTTTATTTTTATTCAGTTGCTCCCCCAAGACTATTTTTATTTAGAAGATGGATTCTATCTTTATTTGGTAAAATGGATTAGAAGAATTATTGAACTGGGTCTGTTTGACACCCCTGTGCTTAATCAGTATGTTGCTGATGGTAGACAGCAGTACAGGTGTGAGAAGAATGTGATGTTTCTAGGACACCGTTTTAACACATTATGCTGCTTTTCCCTGATTAATCCTGTATACCGTATATATAAATGTGTACACAGTACCTGCAAACTACATAATTCAAGATAATTCGTTTTCAGAATAAAGCTTTGAACGTACACAACATATACCTTTACACAGGTAACAGCTACAACAGTGAAAACTGCTCTGTTGTGAAAATGGAAACATTTTGTTATGTGTTTTGGATTAGTTTGGTCTTTAGTTGATTACTCTATGATGTGGATGCTGTCACTATAAAGGCTAAATTCAGTGGTTTGCAGGTGGACTGGCTGATTACATTTACATTTACGGCATTTAGCAGACGCTCTTATCCAGAGTGACTTACAAGAGTGCTTTGTCGTTAACTAGGAGTATCCAAAGCTAGAGCTGGAATTTAGCTTCTGCTAGAATTTAGCCGTATACTACCTAACAAAAATTACGATTAACAAAGTATTCCTAAACTACATAAAACCAGTGAAGAACAAGACACAGCCAGTACAATAGTTGCTGAAAGTGCAGTAAAAGCTTTGAGTTAATGCTCATTCAAATGCTCTCGAAAGAGGTCGGTCTTCAGCTGGCGTTTGAAGGCAGGAAGTGACTCGGCTGTTCGGACACTCAGGGGGAGTTCATTACACCACCTTGGTGCCAGAACAAAGAAAAGTCTGGACGTCTCCCATGTGTACTGGATCAAGGTGTGTCAAGTCAAGCTGTATTTAATGCATGAAGGTCTCTAGGTACACATCAGGCTTTGACTGTTGCTATCAGGTAGGGAGGGGCTGGACCATTTTTGGCTTTGTAGGCCAGCATCAGGGTTTTATATCTGATGCAAGCTGCTACAGGAAGTCAGTGAAGGTGCGCAGCAACAGAGTGACATGGCTGAACTTGGGAGTTTAACGCACATTTGCTCAGTGGTGTTTGTACAGGTGAGCCTGAGATATCTGAGGATTTTCATCTGCTTATTTCTCAGATGTTAGTGTGATTAGAGTAGTGACTGGGGGGGACAGTAGCTCGGTTGATGCTGTTTTAGTTGACATGGAGCAGGTCAGTACATCATCACATGTTCATTATAAAAACGTATTTCAAAAATGGCGACTCTGTGATTGCTACACAACGGCTGTTTTGTATTAAGTTCAATATTCCTCGTCACGGTGCTGTGCCATCTCGAGACACAATATAAAATGGGTTGAAAATTTTCCTAACAACGCTTCTGCCTTCAAAACGAAACCACTCAGCAAGCCATGTACAGTTCGAACGCCAGAAAGTGTTGAAAGAGTGCATGCATCTGTAATAAGGAGTCCACATTGTTCAGCTAGGTAAGCCAGAGAGACCTGATGATATTTTAAATGAAACTAATTAATTGTGTTCCAAGATGGCACAGCACCATGACGAGGAATATTGAACTTAATGCCAAATAGCCACTGAGTAGCAACCACAGAGTCGCCATTTTTTAAAACAAGTTTCAACAATGAACATGTGATGATGTGCTGACCTGCCCCATGTCGACTAAAATGCCATCAACTGAGCTACTGTTTCACCCCCAGTCACTACTCTAATCACACTAACGTCTGAGAAATAAGCAGATGAAGATCCTCAAATCTCTCTGTATATTCGAAAATTTCGCCGCCACCTACTGGCCTGGCAGATGTACTACAGCACTTTCACTTGTTTTTGTACATCTTTGAATCTCTGAATGCAATTTCTGAAACATTCACATGGATGCAAAACTGTTTAAAAACATAAAGGAAAAAGATTGTTTTTAAAATGGTTCCTCTGGCTGAAAACACTTACAGTGAAAATGACTGTGCTCTTTTTTTATTGCCGTTTTGTCCTTTGAGCAGTGGAGAGTGTTTATGACGCGGTAATGCGATTGTGGATTGCTCAGTCTAATCAATTTCAAACTTTGTACCTCTAAACTCCTTCATGACATAAAAATCTTCCAGGTAGAGCAGCTTCCCGATCCAGGGGTCGTAGGTGAAGTAGTACATGGCGAAGCCGACCACAGTGTGACCTGATGGGAGAAAATGTTACACTCAAGACGAAATCAACAGCAAAATGTACAACACCCAAAATAACCTTTAACCAAATTTGGACATGCTGTAAAGTTTTATTGATGTGTCCGTTTATGATTTATAGGTTTGGGAATCAAGTGAGTGACTGTAAGGGATTAGGTTCTGCACCACACCACCCTCCACACACCACCAATTTATCATTAAGCTTAATCAGTGATATGGTGTTAGGACATTGTGTGGTTAGTTTTGGGGCAGATGTTGGTGTTATGCAAGGTTGGTGAAGTCGCATGAATTCTTTAATCCTTACCTGTGTGTTAATGTGTATGTTACACTACTGTAACTGATCTTTCAGTTACCTCCCCGCCTACGCATGTACACCAAACACACGGTGTACAAGGCGAAGCAAGAGACTGTAGCCTGAAGACATAAATTACAGAGTGGAGTTTTTATATTTGTTTTTTGCACATGAAGTAAAAACAATGGACATGTTTACTGTGTGTCAACACTTCCAACATTTGTGAGATATAGGCCACTGTTCTACTGTTACATACAGTAGGCTGTATGTGGGGGAAAAAAACATAGCATACTGAAAAATTTAACAACAATTAAAATAAAAAGAATGCAAAATAAATATAAAAGATGAGTTAGTGGCACTGGTGCTGTTTAAGCTTTTTTGCATGCAGGTTAGAAGAAAAATTAAAATCCATAAAAAATATCAGTAAAAAGATTTCAATATTAGTATAAACTGTAATTAGTGCTTGAAAATGTGCTCCATGTTTCCATAAAAACAGATCATCTCATTTAGCAGGATGGGGGGGCAGTGGCATGATACGCTCAGTCGAAGTAACTGCTAATTATTTTGTCACTAACTTAAAGATCCCGTACATAACTGCACACAGACTCGATTTTATTTCAGTTACGATTCTGAATCATGTTACAAGACTTTTTTAGCTGATCTGGGCGTCAGACAGTTTATCTGAGGCTGTGAAAACTGGAAGTCACATGTCCTACCACTAGCGCTCTGCTGTTCTTTCGGCACTTCGGCCACAACGCACTGATAGAAAGGATGATCCCCGAAACCATCCTCCAGCAAATCTACAACACAAACATAAACATTAACATGATCATATAGAACAGGATATGTTTGGTACTAATATGTTATGCTGCAGTGTGAGAAATAAAGGTACCAAACTATATATTTTATTTACTGGTGTGTTTGTATCCTTACATGGGAAGGTGTATGTCAGGGGTTCTCCAGTTAATTTTACAAATTAATATTAGAAATATATCGAAAATGGATTTTGTGTGCTAATAGTTTGTTAAATCTTAGTGGGGACATTAATCATGTTCATGCATACAGACAAATTTCCCATCCATCTGTCTCCACTAAACACTAAATGCTGTGTCTCAAATCACACCCTTATTCCAGAGTGGTATTGAGCTATAACACTAAAAGCATTTCCTGCAGTTGGTGTGTGAGTTTTAAAATGCCCTCGAGCTCTGTTCTGAGTATCAGCCATCTAGACTTTCCAGATGAGTAAATATTTATGAATGTAAAGTCAGTTTTCGCATTTAAGAGAAAGATCAAGACAATAATCACCTCAATGTCACAAAGATTTAACATGAAGGAATACCTGAAGAGGTAACAGTTGGGTTTGGAAACCTGATGGACAGAGATGTTTTGACTCTGACATGCCGACTAGTTAACAGCACATTTAACGCTGATGTGTATAAAGCCACACAAAGTCATGTGTGTAATATAAACCAGATTCTTCTGCTTCACATCAGACTGAATCTCAAAACAATACAGTACATTATACAACACCATTAGACTGCCACATCTGTGGGAGGAATATTCATCTGGGGATTTTTTGTCATTTTGTTTTACATACAGTATGTACATAAGAAAACTTTTAAATATTACAGTAGTATTAAAAGATAAATTATGAATGTGAAATATGTGGATTGGTCGAGGTTTGGGGTTGAGTTTCCCGAATGTGCATTATCTTGTTTTAAATGGATAAAGATACACATTAAATATGTAAAAGTCAATGCACCATTTACAGTTTGGTACGTTTATTTCTGAAAGTTGGTCTCCTTGCCTTGACCTAGCTACCTTTTTCAGTCAGAATGACCTGTTCCTCCATCTCCTCGTACTTGGCGAGCTCCTAGAACAACAAAACAGGCAAACAGTTGATAAAAGACATAAAGGAAGTGAACTGTTACTTTTCACTGGGGTGCTGCTGCCATCAGGGTGTCTCTGACCTGGAGAACCCAACATAATGGACCTTTAATAACTGGATATTAAGGATCACTGATGAGTCTTTAAAGCGTTATTCTACACCACATGCATTCTACACCTTATATAGACAAACACAGGCACTAAATGTGTAAAATATGAAACAGGTGTTTGATGGACCCCATGGTGACAGGGAGCAGTGCAGGAGCCCCCGTTATTCCTACATCAGCTTAAATAAACAGTGAGACGTGCTGTTATAGTTATAGTTAGATATCTAACCGCGGTGTGGCTCCTCTTTACGCTCCGGTACCTTTATGAGTCGCAGTATATCCGACACGTCCTCGCGCTCGGCTTTCCGTAACACGAAACTGGCCATTTTTTCTTTTTATTTTTCTTTCCTTTCCTGAGGAGCCCCCGGTATGTGAAAATGTGCAAAATGTGTTTCTTCATCCGCTCCCCCGGGGGGCCGATCAACCCTCACAGCCAAGACCGGACCGGTTCGGTTCCACCCGTTAATGCGCTCGGGGCTACATGGGACCGAGAGTCGCGAAACGCGCGCTCTATTTATGTGTTAAACCAGAAAGAGGGTGGTGTTTAGTGTGTGTGTGTGTGTGTGTGTGTGTGTGTGTTTGTATGTTAAATATTACTTGATCTATTACTGTATAAACAGATTTATTATCTTTATTATCAGTGTAAGCTCAACTAAACCTAAAAATACACTGTGTTCACACACACACACACACACACACACACACACACACACACACACACACACACACACACACAACTATTGATTAATAGCTAATCATAGACATCATCATCATCCATCATATTCAGCCAACTTTCTCATAAAGACATGATAGCACTCTTTCCTTCCTGATACTGACACTGAATCTGCTGATTTTGATACACATCCGATATTTTTTCTTTAAAACTACTGAGCTTTAAAATAGTTTTTTTTAAATAAGCACTTAAAAATACAGAAAAAATAGACTACATGGCAAATAATAATAATAGTAAATGACTAATAATAATAGTAAATTATTATTATTATTATTATTATTATTATTATTATTATTGTTGTTGTTGTTGTTATTGTTGTTGAAAATTATGAATATAATAAAAATCAATCCTAAAAAATACAAATGAGTCTCATAAACATTTCCAGTTCCAAACAAAATCTTTTCTATGTGTTCAGGATCAGATTCATTCTTCATTCTCCTCTGATCCCCGGTTTGTTTGCTGGTTTTGGCCCAATATTGACTCTGGGTCGTCTATTGGATCAGCTCCATGTCTACTTGAACTAGACTCTTATCTAATGTGCACTTGTGAACATTAAAAAGTCTGTTCCTTCTTTAAAGGATCTTTTGTTTGTTTAGTTTAGCGGATGTTAGACCAGGAAAACTCCACAATATGCTAGACAGTGGATAAAAAAAACCCTGATATGATGTGAACCTATAAATATTCTATACAACATCATCACATTTCACAAGTCAAATGCAATCTTTTTATGTCTTTATTTCTGAACTATGGTCTATTTCTTTTATCTGTTTGTACAGATTAAATGTTTTTGTGGCTCCTACTTCTTTAGTAGTGTGGATTAGAAATCACACAGAGTTATTTTCCTCCCCCATATTTTCCAGAATGTTCAGTGTTTTTCCACGTCCTGTTTTGGAAATTCACAGAACGTCTGTTTGAGCTCGCCCTGTTTCCATAACTCTCAACCAGCGTCACATGACCAGTGACCTTTAGCACAAGCACCATTATAAACACAGCATTAAACACAGTCCAGCTTTCAGACTTTTTTATCATGTCTGTGTTCATCTTTGTGGGTAAGAGATGTCATAAACCTCAGACTGTTATCTTAGCTGTGTGGAGAAAATAATATCTGACGCTGAGTCCAGGAGCTTTCGCTGAAGGTGATGCAATAATCAGGTGTATTAAAGTTCAGTGTCCTAATCCTGTACCCTCATCCTCTTCCCTTAAGCGTTTGTTAGCACATACAGGTTGTAGAAGACCGTAGTCCATCTGTTTCTCTACATACTTTGTTAGTCCTGTAGGCAGCATCCTGTAAGCACTGATGAAGGATTAGAGGATGACTGACACAAACTGTGCAACACCAGATGAGCTACTGTCTGATTTATTGTGTCAAACAGCAGCTGGATTTTATTTTCTTCAGTATCTGCTCTTAAGACCAGGCTTATTACAATACAATCATTGCAACTGGCCAGAGGTTGACTGGCTATTCTGTGGATTTGGGGTTGGTACTTTCAAGCTTAACAGTGGGTGTGGGGGTGCACCCATAATTTTAAAAGATTGGAAAGCATTGGGTCAGGCTGTGTATCTGGGCTGCTGCTGTTTCAGGATTTCTTTAATTTTTATTAACTTTGAATTATTTTTTCAACAGTGACAGCATAGCAATCACTTGCCTGTATGCTAGTCTGGATGCACCAAACCATATGGCTTTGTGGCAGCGGTTGCATGAACTGGCGTGATCTGGCAACAGGAAACGGAGCCGGGAGCAGCCGGAAAAGGTGATCACCCGCACCTGCTCCTTATTTCCCAAGCCTAATTGTCTTTGTCTCTCTCCCTCTGTGTGTGTGTGTTTGTGTATGTGTGTGTTTGTGCAGTGAGTGAGGGATTAAAGGGGAACGGAGGAGAGCGAGCGGGAGATCCCTGAGAGCGAGAGAGCATGAGAGCGCCGTGTTTTTCAAGCTGAAAAGTTGGAAAAGTTCTCCCAACCTGTCTCTCGACCTTTATTTTGTGTTACACCGGTGTCGAAACCCAGGAAAATCACAAGTGCCAACATGGAGTCCTCACCCCTGGGCAGCCTTGTCCAGTCCCTCGCAGCCATGCAGCAGGCCCAAGCAGATGCCTTCCGCTCACTGTGGGAGGACCACGAACGCCACGAGACGCTCCATCATGCCTTTGACCAAGTGAGAGTAATCGATGGTCAAATGGTTCCCCCAAATGCTGCAATTTCCTACCCGTACTTTGCAATTATTAAAGATAGACAGTACCAAATGACACAGGACACTCACACACAGGAAGTTACCACCCAGTTGTTGGTGCCTAAGGGCTCATTATAACCCTGTGGCGGAACATTTAGGACAGGATAAAACACTTTTCCATCTCATGGCCCACTTCTACTGCCTGGGCATTCACAGGAATGTTTCCAGGTGGTGTGCAGCATGTCATGAATGTCAGCTAGTGAATCCCCCTGCCACCCCAAAAGTACCTTTGTGCCCTCTTCCATTAATTAAGGTCCCATTTGAGAGAATTGGCATATACCTCATTGGGCCATTAGAATAGTCAGCACATGGCTACCGCTTTGTGTTAGTCCTCGTGAACTACGCAGCGCAATACCTGGAAGCAGTGTTATTGCACAACATCTCAGCATGCAGGATCCCGAAAGAGATCCTTATAGACCAGGGCACCATGTTTATGGTTCAGACCAGACCAGCATTTACCATCCACAAACAGATGGACTGGTCAAACGATTTAATAAAACACTTAACAACATGATTCATAAGTTTGTGCACGGGGATGACACAAATTGGGATAAGGGGCTCGAGTCCCTATTATTCTCAGTACAAGAGGTCCCACAAGCCTCCACGGGGTTTTCCCCATTTGTACTTCTCTACGGACGTAGACCTCGCGGCATTCTCAATGTCGTGAGGGAAAACTGGAATGAGGGAAATTCAAACAGTAAAAGTGAAATTCAGTAGGTTCTTGACCTGAGAGCAAAACTCCACACATTGGGTGCTTTAACACAGGAGAACATCACTACCGGCTGTATAACAGAAGTGCTCAGCTACGTAACTTCACACCAGGAGATAAAGTGCTCATTTTACTACCCATGTCACACTCTGAATTACTAGCGAAGTGGCAATTATCATTTGAGGTCACACTGTGAGTCGGGAAAGTTGACTACGGGGTAGTGCGCACAGACAAGGGGAGCACACCAGATTTACCAGATTAACCTCCTAAAGTGGCTTTGGTGATGGTGGTTCCAGAGAGGGATGAGCTGAGACTGGAACTAAATGGTGAATTGGCAAAAGAGTTCATTCCGGTCCCAACTGACAGCCACCTCTCCTCCTCCCAGGCCACTGATGTTGCGTGGATCCAGGGGGAATTCTCTGACGTGTTTTCTACTCTGCCTGGGTGCACTGACCTCACTGTGCTTATAGTGTTTAAACTGCTTTAATTTTTCTTACTATTATTATTATCTCTACTTTTATCAGTGTTTATATAATCTGCTAATCTTTCTT
>JAOVVH010000037.1:759971-771539 GCA_028566435.1 Scorpiodoras heckelii
TTAAACAGTGTTCCCAGGTGTTTCACAACGTGTGCAGTTTTATAAGGAAATTATAAAAGCTTTTAAGTTTTACTGAGTGTCTTAGAGAATCTGACACAGCTCTTCTGGCGAACGGGGGGGGGTTTAATTAACGATCTGTGTTGCATGAGTATGAACTAAATGATGCACCTTGCCTACAGGTACATAATTGGAAGAAAAAAAAAACCCAATCCCCTCAGATTTAAGCTTAACATTGTACTCAACAGCTTGACTCCAGTTTCAGCTTTTTGTATGGTAACATTTCAGTTGAATCTGTTTCTCCTGCAGCTGTTGTGCCTCATCGGTGAGGGTTTCGGTCCGTACAGTAGAGACGTCTGTGGTGCCGTCATTAACGTTCGCGCCAAAGGAGACAAGATCGCCATCTGGACGACGAACACGGAGAACGCCGAGGCTGTAACGTACATCGGGTGAGTTGGCGTCAGATTTACAGCGCAGTCTCCTTAATGCTGCTTTCTGTTCCTTTAGCAGAATATACATCACAAATATTTACCGTATGCTATTAGACCTTAGACTTTTTTCAGGATTTGTGAGGTTTAGGATTGGGGTTTCAGCCAGATGTGTGCAGCGTGTTGTGCAAATAAAGATCACGGAGAACGGATTTGTGCTTAGCAACCTTAACAAAGCCAATTACCCATCACCGCGGTGACCGTGTAGGATGATTTACACACTCCAGTGCTGCTTGGAGATGGGGTATGGCCTTGGACTTCATCGTGTGGCATTAAAGCTGCATCATGTAGAATTAAAAAGCCCTCAGAGACCTGCTAATGGACAGCTTTAAAGCCACAGGATTTAGAAAACTGGTTCATCGTGGCATCAGATAAATAATTAACAAGGGGCTGAAGGTATTCAACATCAAAAGTACGAATGAATCCAATTAGGAGTGATGGTAAAATCAGTTATGTGGTTAATATTAGGACATGTTTGGAAGGAGTCTCCAGTGTCAGAGCTTTGAAACAGTTAGAGGTAAAGCTGCAGGTTTTCTGATATCTTCAGGACAGAGGAGTTAGTAACATGACAAGCTGCTTTTTTTTCTTGACTTAAAGAGTGGGCATGACACCAAGATGGCCACCGTACCATTTTAAATGATATGCTGTAATAAAATGACTGAACCCTTTTGTGTTATAGTGCACATACTGAAAGCATCATGCAAGCTTTGAGTGATCATTGGTTTTCCTGTTTTTTTTGTTTTCCTCCCTGTTTAAGCCGGAAGTACAAAGAGAATCTCGGTCTTCCAGCGAAGCTTGTGATCGGGTATCAGGCTCACGCCGACACGGCCACCAAGAGCAACTCCATCACCAAGAACAAGTTTGTCGTCTGAACAGAAGCGTCGCTGCGTCTTGTTCTCGTCACTGAGCACTTTCTTCACATTTTCTGTTTCATTTTTGTGTTCAATTGTTGGAGGGGAAAATGTGCCTTGTGAAGTTTGTATTTAAGTTACGTGTTTGTTTTTATTTTTGGGGGGTGTTTATTTTTGATACTTGCATCGTATTTCCATTTGCTGAATATCTCCAGTTTTTTTCCCCTCCTCCTTCCCACAATAAAATTTGCTCATGTTTAGTCATGTACTCGATTAAGATCAATGAGATTCTTAAATCTGCTGAATCTAAAGAAGCCCTAAAAATCAGAGCTTCTGATGCGTCTACCACAAAAGAATCACGATTAGCACTTGCACTTTTACAGCCAGGACAAGACAAGTGTTTTAAAGTGTTTTAGGCTTTAGGAACCCTTAGATGTGCTGTCTAGGAAGTGAGAAACCCTAAAATGAACCCAGGACTGAGATTTCAGGAGGACATGGTGGTCTTCCTGATTTGCATATCATGCATATTCATGGAATGATCCATTGCAGCATTTCTTCATAAGGACCCAGTTTTTTTTTTATCGTTTCTTTGATTTTGAAATTATGTTTTTTAAAAACACACATGGTGCTGTGTTTTAAAGGCTCTGAAGTTGAGTGCGAGTCTTCCTCTGATAAGGAGGTGTATAAGGAACACGGTGAGGTGAAACAGGAACGAGCAGAGGAAATAACCTGACCACGTCTGGTTAATGTGTCACTACTAGATGGACAGAGAGTGCTGCGTTCATCCAGCCTGCTCGCAGTTCATTCAACAGCGCAATAGAAATTTCTCTTCAAGCTGAGATTAGCAAAGGGGGAAAACATGAAACCATGATGATACATGTTTTTTCTTCCTTTTTTTTTTTTTTTTTTTTTAATTGTACTGATTGTTTTTCCTGATCAGTTTCCATAGTTGATTCGTTCACCTTCTGTGTGTTCACATGTTGGAACAGGTAAGCCTTGGGATAAATTTTTTTTCATCATGTTTAACATTTGTTTTTGTTTTGTTTAGTTTTTTTCTTAAACAATCAACACTAGCTATAATTTCCAGTTTCTTTTTAACCACTTGCTTGAATAGTAAGAACTAACTAAAAGTACTGCAATTACTGACATTCACTCCAAACACTCAGAAAGTGACAAGTGCTTCACTTTTATCCAGATTTTTTTTGGTATACTGTCTAAAGTAAATGCTCAGAAATAATCAGTTGAGCATAAATGTAAAATGTTAAGTGTATTTCTGCAAAAAAAGAAAAAAACCTTCAGGATGTAGTCAATTTTTAAAATAATTTGTTGGATTTATATGATGAACAGATTAGTACTACTGAATATGTAAGTTAGATGATGCAATTAGACGTGTGCTAATTATGATTCTAGATTAGAATACATAAAAAATTGCTCAGTAAAAACAGAATATTCTTGTTGGGTATAGGGACAATACTGCATTTATTTAAGCATCGTTTTTAATTCCCATGCTAAACGTCTTAACTATCCCCGCTGTACAGAACCTGGTTAACTTTTCCCCGCTGTATAATCAGCTCTCCATCTTTTTCCAGGGAACTGACCGGGGCTTTGCATTGGAATAGCTCGGCCCTGCCGCTGCATATTTCCAGGGTTAATTAGCGTGATGCTGGAGCGTTATTGCTCTGTAGTTAGAGAGAAAGGAAGGCTGCTTTGACCCACGCTGTCGCACTCGGCACCTGCAGTCAGGAGGTCAGCGATGCAGTGATGTGGAACAAACCACTTCTTCTCCCTTTTAACTCGGTCAGCTTTCTCTGTGTTGCTGAAAAATGTCTAAAGTTTTTATGTTGCATTCTTAGTTCATATGCAGTGCAAGGGGCACAAAAATCATACCTGTCGAACACTTTCAACACAAAAATCTCTTTATTTCTCAGTGTTATTTTAAACATCAAGCTCCACATATCATGTTTCTGTCAGTTGTGTCATTAGTTCTTTTCCCTGCTTCCCATCTTTCTTGTGTAAAGGATGGCCTCTGATTGTAGACCTGTTCTAGTTCATAATATTTTAATACACACATGAAACCATGGTTGATTTAAACAGAACAAATTGTTCTTATTTCCCAGTCAACATGGATTTGAAATGGGCTGGCATTTGAAAAGATTTGTCAAGCAGCTCCATGTGGGCCCCATGTGTGTTAGTCCATGTGAGCCAATAATGGGGCCAAGGTGGGCCCTGTATTAGCAGTGATCCACTGGCCTCACATAGGTCCCTTTATGTGGTTCACGATGGGGCCAGGGTGGGCAACAATTAGGGTCCATAAGGGTCCTGTGTGTGTTAACCCATGTGGGCCCCTAATAGGAGTGAAGCAGGTGTCAGGTGGGGCCCAGCAACTGTTAACACACATGGGTCCCATATTAACCCAGGTGTGGACAAATGGACAAATTTTTATAGGCTCATATGGGCTGTCCAAAGGAAGCCCAAATATCAGCACATTGCTAGCCCACATGAGGCTCACCACGCCCACCTTAAGCCCATTAGTGGTCCAAATGGGAGGATACAGCATCATCCCATGTTCATAAGTAGCTGGTCTCTTAGCTGCTATATTAAACATGTACTTAAATCAGTATTCAGGGTTGCTTTTCTTATCTTGCATTACTGTTGGAGAGGAGCACAGCTGTATTGGCTTGCATAATATCAGTAACAGTTGTGCTGTTCTTAATAATACTAACATTTGAATGATGACAAATGTTCAATCAGTCTTCATAAAAGAAGTTTTTATTTGAAAATGCATATTATTTAAGCCAGGTTTAATGGACATTGTTGTTGCAGTTGAAGAATCAATTGCATTCATGAAGACTTAAAGAGTTCAGGGTCGTGCAGTCATCCGTTTCACATCATGCTACAAGAGAGAGAGACAGAGACAGACATTAAGCAATACGTTACGCAAAATTAAAGTGCAAAATGATGCCAATTTAAAGAAATCACAACAGTAATACTGTACATGATCTAAACTCTTTATAGTAATGATAAACATTCCTATGTCTAATCTCATGTCAGTCTAAAACATGGTTGGAGCTTTAATTAAATGTGCTATTGAAAAAATCAGTGCATCCAATAAAAAGGAAGCTTTGTGCAATTTACAGTGATGGAAAACACGGCAGCATGCAGAAAACACCAATTCTACATACTTCTGTGATTTTGTTAACTTTTTACTTTCATCTTGATACAAATTGCTCATGTTAAATCAATGCTTTTGGATATCATTCTTATTATTCAGACGAGTATTTAATATTGCTGGTTGATTACTTTAGACTGAAACTGGTAACGTGCATGTTGTTCTAGATCTTCCTGAACCACCTGGGTCCAGACTTAACACATGACCATAATAGTATGTAATGGGGCAGTATAGCTCAGTGGTTAAGATGTTGGACTTCTGTGCCAATGGTACTGGCACTGAGATAAATGTAAGTCACTCTGGATAAGGGTGTCTGCCAAATGCCATAAATGTAATGTAAATGTAAATACAGATGGTAGAACTGTATGGAGGCTCACGCCAGCTTCTAGTTTGCACAGGATAGAGCTTCACCGCGAGTCTAAAAATCACTCAAATAAACTAGATCATTAATCAGAGTCGTTGCAGTTTACTCCAAATTTCTCAAGACACTGCTGTCTAACACTGTAAAGTCCCCCAAACTGTAGGTGTTCTGATAAAAAGGCCAAATGCTGTAGGTGTAAAATAGGTCTACATAAAAGCAGGGTAACTCACTAGAGGAAAATGTATTGTGTCCTGAACCGAAGCGGCATTCAGGTGCTTCGTGCACTTATTTAATGGCATAGCTGCTGAAGCACGCTGCTTCAGTTAAACTTCTGATTCAAAGTTAACCGGAAAATTATCTCAAAATGTCCAACAAATATAACCCGGTCCTTTCACCAACACATAGGCTGCTGCCACCAAAGGCATCCCTCTTCAATTTGGCTAGATTTGTATGCTACGCATGAAACTCCATTAAAACACACACACTTGTTTTGGGCCAAAATATTACATATAACATGCGTTTCATATTTGGGCCACTAGAAATATAGTTAATGTAGGGATGGATTTTAGGGCAGGCTGCTCCCACCAAATGCATCCCCACATTAACTATGTTTCTAGTGGCCCAGACATGAAATTGGGTTATCTGTCAGTCTGTCTGTCTGGCTGTCTGGCTGTCTGCTCTTCAGTGGAAAAAGTATTTGCCTCCTTAGCTACTTAATCAATTCACTGTCAATTCACAGTCTTTGTCATAACTATAGCCAGATCATTAGCAGTTGTACACTGATTCATGAATGTGCCTTTTTAAGAAACTCTTTAATCTTTGAGATTTTGAACCCAAAATGAGTTCAAAGTGTGATCAAAATGTTAGGAAAAGCTGAGTTTGTGTTAAAGCCAAAGGTATATACACTGAAGACACACAGACTTTTCATTTTCAAATCTATTTTTTTTGTTGGAATATACAGCTTAAGTTTAAACCTTGCTGTTCTCAAATTCCTGCATCCTATAACTTCATGGAACATTCTTGTCTTAAAAGCATCCCACAGACCTGAAACTGCATCAGAGATGAAGATGAGACTGATGGAGGAAAGGATGAAGAGATCCATCGCTGCTCAGATGGACCCCTGGTGAAAGAAAAACCTGAACATAGACTTTGACGAGTTTAGGGTTTAGACTGTTTCTTTATTGGACTTTATCTTGTACTTTAATGGACCAGGTTTCTAGGTTCTGCTCAGATTTCCTGAATTCATACTGAGAAAAAACCCTTCTGTTTATTTGGCAGATAGCTGTCAATCAAAGCTTGGCTCCCTGGGAGTCCTGGGATTTGAACTCACAACCTCAACACTCAACTGCTGATCTCCACCTCGTCTATGGCCAAACAACATTCAAAGCAGTGAGACTATGAGGGTTTATTTACAGTTCTGTGTGCACTTCTTGGTGCTGTTGGCTTTGAACTGTGGAGTGTTTTCATACGGCCCCCGTCAGAGAGCTCAGAAGACGGGGGACATACTGCTGGGGGGCTTGTTCCCTATACACTTCGGAGTCGCTTCCAACGACCAGGACTTGGCTGCTAAACCAGAATCAACTGAGTGTGTGAGGTACATGGTGGAAAAAATTTAAAATGAACTGTACAAGACAGCCATCTGGTATAAACATGGATAATGATGTGGTCTCAGATTTGCATGGACACATCTGAGTTGTAATGTAACATTCAATTGCATTTCTTTCCCCTGTGCTGCTTTGTGGTTTTCAGGTATAATTTCCGTGGATTTCGTTGGCTCCAGGCCATGATTTTTGCCATAGAGGAAATCAACAACAGTTCTACTCTTTTACCCAACATCACTTTGGGGTACCGGATATTTGACACCTGTAACACCGTCTCCAAAGCACTGGAGGCCTCTCTGAGCTTTGTGGCTCAGAATAAGATCGACTCGCTGAACTTGGATGGGTTTTGTAACTGCACCGGGAACATCCCATCAACCATTGCAGTGGTTGGAGCTTCCGGATCGGCGGTTTCGACAGCCGTGGCTGACCTCGTTGGTCTCTTCTTCATCCCACAGGTGAGCAGGGACTTTTCTGTAAGTTTTCTATGAGTTTTTTTTAATGAAGGAGAAAAGGTGTTACTTTTTTTGAGCTTTCTTTTTTGCTCTACCAGATCAGCTATGCTTCTTCAAGTCGCCTTCTGAGCAACAAGAACCAGTACAAGTCCTTCATGAGGACAATTCCGACTGACGAGTACCAGGCCATCGCGATGGCAGCCATCATCGATTACTTCCAGTGGAACTGGGTCATCGCGATCGCCTCGGATGATGAATACGGCCGTCCTGGAATAGAGAAATTTGAGAATGAGATGTTCGAGAGGGACATCTGCATCGACCTCAATGTGCTGATTTCTCAGTATCTGGAAGAAACCGAGATTGTCCGTATTGCAGACCAAATCCAGAACTCTACTGCTAAAGTCATCGTCGTTTTTGCTAGTGGCCCCGATGTTGAGCCACTGGTGAAGGAAATGGTGAGGCGCAACATCACGGATCGTGTGTGGTTAGCGAGTGAAGCTTGGGCTCTGTCCAGCCTTGTGGCCAAACCCGAGTACCTGGATGTCATGGGCGGGACGATCGGCTTTGCACTGCAAGCAGGACAGATCCCCGGATTCAGGGAATTCCTGCAGCAGGTCCATCCGATAAAATCCCTGCATAATGAGTTTGTGCGAGAGTTTTGGGAAGAGACATTCAACTGTTACCTGGAGGACAGCGTGAGGAAGGAGGACAGCGAGAACGGCAGCGCAGGCTTTAGGCCACTATGCACAGGTGAGGAGGACATCACGAGTGTCGAGACGCCTTACCTGGACTACACTCACCTAAGAATCTCCTATAATGTCTATGTAGCAGTTTACGCCATAGCTGAGGCGCTGCAGGACATTCTCACCTGTACGCCGGGCAGAGGACTCTTCGCTAACGGATCCTGTGCAGACATTCGAAAAGTGGAGGCGTGGCAGGTAAATGAGCAGGAGAGAAGACAAGTGACACATGATGTTCAGTAATTAACACACTTGGAAATAAATTACCTTTTTCGTGTCTAGCTGGTTTTGCAACTTATCCAGTGAAGCATTACATTATTACATAATTATGTACTGATTTTGTCTGCAAATACAGACGATTTAAAAACAAACCAAAAGAAGCCTGAAATTCCCACAGTAATGGTGGCATGAAGGCATATTTTTCCTCATTTGTCAAGATGGACATTCAAAAATTATTTATTAACCTCTTTATTTTGTTATTTACTTAGATTCCTAATAGGTACTTGAAATGACTAAAGTTAATGTAAGGTGTAAAAAGTACATATATACTTGTGTACATATGTGAAAAAGGTATGTCCGGAAAGTAATGAGAATAAAATTCCAGCGCTCCATAGGTCTAACGTTTGGGGATGGTGGTTCAAGGTCAGTTAGAGTGAGATCTCAGATAAACACTAGGACCCGTTTCAGTTGCATTTTAGCCTTCGCAGTGCCCAGATGTTTGTTTTTGTGAAACTCTGCTGAAGTGCCTCATCTCTGGAACAACGCAAGCGAGTTTGGAGCAATGGTAAATGATCAAATTCTGTGTGAAAATCAGTCAAAGTGCATCAGAAATGTTGAAAAAACGTTATGGACATGCTACCCTATCATCACCCCGATCGTTTAATAAGAGAGCCCATTTCCTGAACAGAGTACTGACAGGAGATGAATCCTGGGTGTTTGAGTACGATCCTGAGACAAAAAGACAAAGTGCTCATGACAACATCACCTCACCCAAAGAAAGCTCATGTGAGCAAATCAAAAACTGTTCATCGTTCGTAAAGAATAAGACCAGAAGGCCAAATGGTAAATGGAACATTTTACTTTGGAGTTTTGGAGCACTTGAGGAAGAGGGTTTTGCATGTGAACCATCAGATCCCCTCTTCATGGATCTTCCATCACCTGAGGATCCATGAAGAGACATGACAACACACCGAGCCACACTTCAATGGCTGTAAGAGAATTTTTGAAAAAACAAAAAACCAATCCAGTCCATCCACATCCACCCTATAGTCCCAATGTGGCTCCATGTGATTTCTTCCTGTTCCTCAAGATTAAAACACATCCCCATGTGTAAGCCCTATGGAGCACAGGAATTTCATTCTCACTACTTACAACAGAACGTTAGTGATGGACTTGTGATCTGTGATAAAAGAGTATTTTTTATTTCCAGGTGTTAAGGCAGTTGAGGCATCTGAAGACCCAGAACAGCATGGGTGAGAGAGTGACCTTCGATGAGAGCAGCGAACTTTCTGCCAACTACACCATCATGAACTGGCACCGTTCACCTTCGGACGGCTCAGTGGTGTTCAGGGAGGTCGGGTACTACAGCGTTAGCAGCAAAAAAGGCGCCAAACTCTCCATAGACAAAACGAAAATACTGTGGAACGGCTATGCGACTGAGGTGAGTCATTTTACTGAAGCAGTGGCTCTCAAAGTACATCTTTTCATCAGTCATTTAAACCAAGTGCCCCTTTAGCGGACTAGATATATACATACATGCTTATCAGCCATAAAATTAACACCACTAAACAGGTGAATTGAATAACATTGATTATCTCATTACAATGGCACCTATCAAGGGGTGGGATACACAGTATTAGGCAGCACGTGAACAGTCAGTTCCTGAAGTTGATGTGTTGGAAACAGGAAAAATGGGCAAGCTTAAAGATCTGAGTGACTTTGACAAGGGACTAATTGTGATGTCTAGACAACTGGGTCAGAGCTTCTCCGAAAACAGCAGGTCTTGTGTGGTGTTCCTGGTGGTTAGTACCTTCCAAGGAAGGACAACTGGTGACCCGGTGACAGGGTGATGGGTGCCCAAGGCTCACTGATGTGCGTGGAGAGTGAAGGCTATCCTGTCTGGTCTGATCCCACAGAAGAGCTCCTGCAGCACAGATTGCTCAAAAGGTTAATGCTGGTTCTGATAGAAAGGAGTCAGAACACACAGTGTATCACAGTTTGCTGTGTATGGGGCTGTGTAGCTGCAGACCAGTCAGAGTGCCCATCCTGAACCCTGTACACCACCGAGAGCTCCTACAATAAGCACGTGAGCATCAGAACTGGACCATGGAGCAATGGAAGAAGGTGACCTGGTCTGATGAATCATGTTTTCTTTTGCATCAAGTGGAATGTCTGGGTGTGTGTGTGTGTGTGTGTGTGTGTGTGTGTGTGTGTGTGTCACTTACCTGGGGAAAAGATGGCACCGGGATGCACTATGGGAACAAGGCAAGCTGGAGGAGGTAGTGTGATGCTCTGGGCAATGTTCTGCTGGGAAACCTTGGGTCCTGACATTCATATGGATTTTACTTTGACATGTAACACCTACCTAAGCACTGGCCTCCAAATTCCCCAGATCTCAATCAGCTCAAGTTTCTATGGGATGTGCTGGACAAACAAGTCAGATCCATGAAGTCTCCACCTCAATATTTACAGAACGTAAAGGATCTGCTGGTACCAGATACCACAGCACACCTTCAGAAATCTTGTAGAGTCCATGCTTTGACGGGTCAGAGCTGTTCTGGTGGCACAACGGGACCTACACAATATAAGACAGATGGTTATACTGTTATAACTGATTGGTGTATGTAATAAACTCCATTATTTACTCCAATATTTACTCCAGTTTTGCACTTGACCAAACAGTTTGCCAATTTTGTTTAGAAAGTCGTCCTGTATTTCAATATTTCTTTCAAATTGTTTTTTATCTAGTCCTGTATTATCCGTAGATCTGTCAGGGTTTTTCGTTAGCTTGAGATCTGAAGAGCGAGTGGTTGAATGTTTATAGGATTTCTATGGAGCTATAATTGCAACCAGCATTAGTTGTAATCAGTTATGATTTGTAGTTGATCCAAACCAGGTCAAGGTCACAGCAAGGTCAAATGTCTGAAATGTCTGTTTTTCTTCAATAATGTTGTTTTTGATTGATATGACTTACACAAAATATGAATTTTTAAAAATCATTTCCAACAAAATATAAATGATATATAATCAAATGTCTTTACATATAAACATGTCCAATTCCAGCATCCTGAGGAACACCGAATTACATGATTTTTAAAGACCAACCCTCAGAGAAAAACGAGACATACACCAGCATGCATGTGCAAACAGCTCAGTTGTGTATTTACACTGTGTCCTTTACTGAACTGGTGCTGAATAATAATCTGTCAGCGCTTTAGGTCACTCCGGATCTGCTGGCTCATCTAATCCCACCTCCACCCTTTAAACAAACGTGTTTAGCTTTCTTTTTTCCCCTCAAAGTCACATCACTGGACTTAATGATCTAAGAATTTATCTACACTGGGAGGAAGTCGAAACTTTCCACATAAATCACTTAAACTTGAAGTTCATGTATTAAACTGCCCACAATCAAATATGACATTGTTTATTAATTAATGAATAATCATCGTGATTGTGATACAGAAATGATTGTATTTGCATTTTTGTAATGTATAAACATTTCTCCATCAGGTTTAAAAAAACTTCCTACATTGTAAATGAATCCTGAAGTCATCCAGACTATGAAGGAACACATAAACCAAAATATGTTTTAGATGTTAGATTCTTCAAAGTGTCACCTTTTGCTTTGATTACAGCTTTACACACTCTTGGCGTTCTCTCAATCAGCTTCATGAGGTAATCACCTGAAAT
>JAOVVH010000037.1:909361-919491 GCA_028566435.1 Scorpiodoras heckelii
TATGTGGCCGTGTGTGTATGTGTGTGTGTGTGTGTGTGTGTGTGTGTGTGTGTGTGTGTGCAAAACCGTGAACTTTTTAACCGTTTTCCCATGTAGACCGTACTGGATGCCGACGGCGTCCTGATTACTGTGGTAAACCTTTAAAACAACACCAACATCTGGCTTGGATTGGTTGGAAAACTGAAGACGGTCACACGTTTGCCTTTTTTACATCAGATTAGAATTCGACACTGGGTTTATTTATTAACCGGATTAAACTAAGTCGATCCGAGTCATCGTGAGGAAAAGAACGTTAGAACGTTAAACACCCTTTATGACTTTTTTAATGGTATCCGTATCCTTTCTTCCCCCACTCCCCCACTCCCCCATGATTCCCTTTAGACTTTAGACGGCTGGAGTCGAGTTTACGGACTGAGGGTTTGGGATTATTTCGTTTGTCAGTATTTGAGCTTTGGGAATCCATTTTGCGAACACTGCCACTGAAAAGACTGTTATTTGACCTCTTCCTAAACAAAAACAAAAAAAATAAAAACACAGATAAAAAAAGAAAGAAGCCCAGGAACAACAGAGGGTTCTTTTTTATTATTATGAAACATTCTGACTTTCTCATTGCTCCATGATTGAAAAATTTGTTTATACGCAAAAGAAACAACTCCGGAATGCAAACGCGAAAGCAACACGCAAAGCAGGCCGGGCGTTAGCGGCTGCTCCACACGTTCCCGCGTTCAGACTGTTACACCCCGACGCGGCGTGCTGAAGCTCTTCTCAACATTCTCACTACTCCACGAGCTGCTGACGCCGAGCCACTTAGCAACCCGGACACAAATAACCCCAAGTCCAAAAATAAAGAAGAAAATGTAAAAAAAAAGGAAAAGGCATTTCAAAGGGGGAAAAAAAAGGAAAAGACGAAGCTGCTTCCTGTTAGCGACGTCCGCCGTGACTCAGCTGTTTGGCCGGGTGGGGCGACTGAAGTGCACTACTCCTGATCCCTAAGCCCCATCTAGTGGCTCAATCAGCCCGGCGTGACATTTCTTTTTTCTTTCTTTGGGTTTTTTTTGGCCAACAGGAAGTACAAACAGTGTGAGAAGGAAAAAAGAAAGAGACATAGAGAGAGGACTAGCCGAAAAAAACACACCCCTTTCATTATCTAGTGCACTTACTCTATTGGGAGCCATTTTATAAAACATTTTTGACTCATGAAATCCCACAATGCACTGCAGTAGAATAGTGTGATCATCACAATGCATCATGCTTTTTAGGAGAGAAAAAATAATAATAATAACAAACCCAATCCTTTGTCTCTTTTTGTTCGTTCGTTCGTTCGTTTGTTCGTTCATTTGTTTGTTTCTAGGATCCGTTCCTAACTGAAGTGCACTACTTCTGATCCCTAAGCCCTATCTAGTGGCTCAAACGGACCTCGGCTAACGAGACAGAACAAGAAAGACAGACTGAAGGAAAGAGCGAGAGACTAGAGGGAGGAGAGATTAGAGACCACACCTTATTTCCTCCCCAGTGCACTCACTCATTTTAGCTTTTAAGAACAGAAAACAAACCCTAAATTATCAACCCAATAAAATTCATTCCTGATTTGAAGTGCACTACATTTGATCCCTAAACCCTACATCGTGGTTCACTAAAAAATAAAAAAAAATAAGGCAGAGTTAAAAAAGAGAGAGAGAAAGAGTGGTGTCCAGAGCTACACCTCCTGTCCCATGCACTATTTTAAGAGTCATGGAAAATTTTCGACGTGTAAATTCCCACAATGCACCACTTTGGGCATGTAAAAAGAAAAAATTAATCCATTCCTGACTGAAGTGCAATTGTCTCGATCCCTAAACTCTGTCATAGTGTCACGGCCCTAAATCGAGTGAGAGAAACAGAAAGAAAGAGAGGCGTGTCAAAGCCCACGCCCTGTCCCCCAGTCTATTTTAGGAGTCATGGAAAAGTTTCTTCTGGTAAATTCCCACAACAGTGTCAGACATAGCTGGGTCTGATTACCCATAATGCACTGGGCTATTTCTAAAATAAATTCAAGACAAATCCCGGGTTATCAAAAACACACTGAAGTGCACTACTCTCGATCCCTAACTCTTGTCTAGTGGGCAGAAAGAGAGTAGGGAGAATAACAAGACGGAGGAAAGGGACACGTCCCAAACCACAACTTAAATTCTGTAAATTCCCACAATGCACTGCTGTAGATTAGTGCCAGACCTAGCTGGTACTGAGTACCCATAATGCACCCTGATATTCCTAAACATAATACATCTGTTCAATACAATCATTTAAAAAAATTGCAGACTGAAGTACACTAGTTATGATCCCTAAATCCCTAAAGCAGAGATAGAGACGTGTCCCAAATCACACACTCTCTCTGTCTATGAGTGTGTGCTGTCTAGTGCACTATTTTAGGGTCTATCTAAGCCCTATCTAGTGGGCCAAAATAAAGCGTAGGGACAGAGGAAGAGTGCTACATAGTGCACGATTATTCCTTGGCATTTC
The DNA here is from genome assembly GCA_028566435.1 of Scorpiodoras heckelii. NCBI lineage: Eukaryota > Metazoa > Chordata > Actinopteri > Siluriformes > Doradidae > Scorpiodoras > Scorpiodoras heckelii. Next base: position 911,861 of record JAOVVH010000037.1, read on the forward strand.
CCACAATGCATTGCAGCAGGTTGCCGGTTTGAGTCACTAGATCAGCGCCCCTGTAGGAAATGAAATTGTTTTTGTGTGTTTAAACACAGCCCTGTGTGTGTGTGTGTGTGTGTGTGTGTGTGTGTGTGTGTGTGTGTGTGTGTGTGTGAGACGACGGGACGGAGGCCGTCATTTCAGCGTCGTTCCTCGGCTCCAGTCCGCCGCTCGCTCGCTCTTTTCACGTCCACACGCAGCGTTTTTTCCGTTGTGACAGAAAAAAAAGCAATCGTAATAATAATAAATTTCATTTTCCACAAAAAAAGAAGAAATAAAATGTTGGTTTATTGAAAAACAAAACAACAACAACAACAACAGAGTGTTACTTTGCACACTTTTAAATGCCTGTGCTTCATATGAAATTGTTTAAACTGATTATTTTTCCTGCGTGGTCGGTTTTAAAGGAAATGTTTTTCTTTTCTTTAATTTTTAACTTTAAATTTTACATTTTTTGTTGTTGTTTTTTTTGAGAAAAAGGACTGCATCGTTTTTTTCTCACGTCTACGTTTTGCACTGCAGAAACCGATAAGTGCACTACTGTTACCACAGAGGTTCTAGTTTTTAGAGAGAGAAAAAAGCCTTTTTTATCTAAATGAGTTGAGAGTTTTGTGTTTGAGTAGCTTTGTTTCTTTCTTTTTATTTCTTTTCTTTCTTTTTTTTACACGATGATGATGATGATGATGATGATGATTAAGTGTTTCCGCTTTTGTTATTAGCGCTCGCTAGTATTCACTTGTGCTGTGTTTGTTTTGGTGGCTGTGTGTTTTTGGGGTTTTTCTCTTTTCATTTCTTCCTATTTAAATCCGAACCTTGGTGTGTGTGTGTGTGTGTGTGTGTGTGTGTGTGTGTGTGTGTGTGTGTGTGTGTGTGAACATAAATTGTGTTGTAGAGTTCAGTTTCTATAAAAAGGCGGTTGTGTTGTTGGTTGTGGAGCTTTTTATTGTGTTGTGTAGTGATTGTGTGTGTGTGTGTGTGTGTGTGTGTGAGAGAGAGAGAGAAAGATGCTGAGCTGCTGGGCTTCCTTTGCAATTTGCAGTGCAGGTACTGCATGTGTGTGTGTGTGTGTGTGTGTGTTGTCGTCTCTGCCGGCACAGTTTCACAACTTCACAAGAACAATCACAGCAAATGAAATAAATAACACACACCCCCAGAGCGCCAGGCCTCGGTCCACTCTGACACACACACACACACACACACACACACACACATTCTCGCGCGCACACACAGACGCAGGAGATGATGCGCTTTATTATCGAACAGGAAGTTGTGTCTGGCTGTGAGAGGGGCTCGGGCATGTGCCGATGTTTTATTTTAATATCATCATCATACAGTATTAATGGGTATGAATGCACAGCTGTGTGTGTGTGTGTGTGTGTGTGTGAGAGAGAGAGAGAGAGAGAGAGTGAGAGAGAGATGGGTGTACACTTTAGGAAGGCCAGACTGATGTCACTTCCTGTTGCACTGAGATTACATCAGCCCAGCGCTCAGTGTGCTTTAATTAGACACGTACACCATGGTGCTGGTGGAGACTTAACGCCCCTCAACCCTCTCCAGTTTATTCAGCTTGTTACTCAGCTCCGCCCCCTTTTCAGAACCTCCCTGTTTATACGATGTAAGATTTCCTGAACCCTGAATACGAACCCGGGACACTACGCTTCCTCAGATAATCTGGGAAATTCACAATAGTGCTGACATTGACTCCGCCCCAGTTTTACGCTGATCCTCAGCTCCATGAGCCAATAGAAATTAAGGAGGCGGGGCTATCGTGTGTGGATTACTTAATAAAGAAATAACCGATTTTCCGTCGTTTCGCAGTCAGACATGTCGCCTTCATGCACAAAACAACAATCAAATTTACACTGGATTTGATTTTATTTATTTGGGATTTGTTTTATTTTACTATGATGTCTAGAAGTCACGGCTGTGATTGGGTTTAAAGATTCAGAACGAGCCTGTAATACAGACCTGCAGTGATTATCAGATAAACTCCAGACAATCAGTTTAAACTAACTTTAAGCCAAATATTAAGCAAAACGGTAAAATAAAGCAAAAAAACAAAGATTAAGATGAGATGAAATTAAGATTAAGATTAACAGATTAAGCTAACTTAAGCAAAAGTTTAAAGGCAAGTTCTGAAAAAAAAATTAAGCAAAGATTAAGCTGAAATGTTGTCCCAATTTTTTAAATTATGCTAAATTTTTTGCTGATATTTAAAATAAAATTTTACATTTCCTAAAGCTAGTGTAAATGTTGAAACTACAAATAGTTTGTTTAATAATTGAATCAGTAAATTTTATAGTGAAATAAAGTGGATGTCACGTTTATGACTCGTGACACACGGTGATAATATCTAAAGTTTGTAACCCTGTCATGTAAATCCCAGATCGAATCCGTTACGATGCACAGCGACGTCGTGGAGGTGGTGGAGCTGATCATCGGCACATGCCTGGGTCATGTGGAATCCTCTGGTCTCACCCGTGTCTCTCTGTGTCTCAGTGCTGAAGTCTCCTGCTGGAGAGACGGAGCAGGTGTTGTAGCCGGTTTACGTTGTTTTGGGAAGGCGGTTCATTCCTTTGTTCCCGCCTGTGTCTGTGCTTTAACTATTTACTCTCAGGGCTCTGCGCGAGTGAATCAAAAGCTCAGCGAATCAGATACGTGATTCATTTCGAGCTTCACGATTCACATCAAGCCCTGAGAGTCTTCGAGTGCGTACTGATTTATCACTTAGATGCTACACGCCGTCTATGATTTAATAGATTTAAAAAAACATGAACACCTTGACGATAAATGCATTTTGTCAGCCATCTTGTCTGTGCCCTTAAAACCAGCCTTAATGACGTTTAACACAACCAAAATGCACTACAGAGCGTAAAGGTGCTTTCGCAATACAGCGGTGCAAAACGCCTGTTATTCACTCACTCACACACACACTCTCACTCAGACACACTCACATTTTCAGATCTTCGTGCATTTCTCAGTACACTTCTATATAACCACCACGCCCTTTCGTTTTTATCTATAATCACTTTCTCGTGTTATCGCCATCTGTGCTGAAGTGCCGAAATGTCACGTTTCAGCGTGACTCTTTACGTTCATGTATTTTAAAAACTTTTAAAAAAAAAAGAAAAATAACGTATCCTTTCAGCTGTCGTACATTTCTTTCCGTATTCCACACACACGTCTACGCAAGTCAGAAAGCGAAGCACGACATCCTCGAGAGTCCAAATGTAAAATGTAAAGTAACGTTTTGCTTCGCACTACAGCGACGTTACCAGGCTGACGTAACGCCGCTAACACATAACGGAAGCTTGTAGCTAGCAGATTAGCGTTAATCTAAAGCGTCACACGCACACACCCTAAACACGTCACCCTGTGTAAAAAAAAACGAATATGGAAATCAAACACGAAGGCGTGTACGATCATCGGGATCGCTTTCAACGCAAAGCTCCGCCTTCTGATTTTAGGCCACGCCCCATTCACGTCAGCATGTCTGCCTGAGAACGCAATTAATGACTCCTGAGGCTAAACACCAGATGTTATTATTATAGTGCTTGAAAAGCACTATCTTGTTATCCCTCATACTTCTTCTTATAATTATTCTTAAACATATTTCTGCGATTAATACAGCCTGAACCGCTTAACGTACAGACACGATTCAAACACTGTTGCGTAGAAAATCACGCTGTGTGATGTGCTATGTATTTGGGGTTGATCCAATTTATTGTTTTTCAGTAAATTCAAGTTTAAAAAATAAAAATTTCCGATAGAAATGAATAGGGTCACCTGCAGTCATGTGACCACGCATCCCATAAATTTCCCATAGGAATGAATGGGGATAACTGCCATCGATGATGTCACAATAGGCCAATTGGTGTCACAGCACACACGTATCCCTGTAATGCTAATGCTTTCAGCGCTTTTCAAGCACTGTGTATTTCCTTCAGGAAATGCAGTTCTAGTTAATATACATGCTTCCGTTATGCTAGCGACGTTACGTCACACACTGACATTGCATTTGTCGTAAAGCTGACTTTTTTTTTATTTTTACTTCTTTATGACAAGATTGTCAGTGTGTAATGCAGGTTATTTTTGTGTCGTGTTCATTGTTCACATTTATTCAGATTATTCAGATTTGTTGTTTGATTTCATTTCTGTAGAACGCTGCATGTGTGTTAGTGAATCACACACACACACACACACACACACACACACACACACACACACACACACACACACACACACACACAGCGCTCCTGTTTTCATTCTTTTTAGTGTACAGTTACAGGCTTTTTGCAGTTTCAGTTTATTGTTGAGGATTTTATGATCATGTATTTAGTTTTGGTTCTGCTAATAATGTATGCGTGCATGTGTATGTGTGTGTGTGTGTGTCAGGTTTTGATCTTTACGTTTTTACATTACTTCTAGCTGATAGTTTGCTTTCTTTTGGGCACAGGAATGATATGTAACTTCACACCGCCTTTCTCTGCTGGTATAAAATAATATCTCAATCTGTTTTTTTTTTCTTTTACATAAAACAAGCTGGTATTTTTCAGGTTTTTTTTCCATACACAAAAAATCCAGAAATCCGACAACGTTATTGAAAACCACCAAGGGGATGTGCAAAGCGTTTCAACAGTTTAACTCAACACACCGGTCACACCTACGAGTTTAACCCCTTCAGACCCACTCCTTCATAAATAGTCACGTATTCATCCTTATTATTGCCTAAACATCTGTGTACAGTACATATAAATATATAACACGTTTTCCTGCATTTATGAAATGACAGCGCTTTTATTTTTAGTTTCTGTTTTTACCGCTTTTCTCATCAGCAACATCTCTGTTTCTCACATAGCGCAAAAAAAACAAACAAACATCTGGATGACTCTGATTGGTTGCCCAGTCTACACACCGCCCACCTCTGTCGTAGCCCCACCCCTTAGAAACAACCAATCAGGTTCTGAAGGGGTTAAAAGAAGCTACAACACTCATCAACACCCAGAACTGGGAAAAAAAACACACACACAATAAATAAATGCTGTACGTACAATAAAACAAGCAACGTTTTTTTGCTCGGAAAAAAATTTGTTTTAATAACAAAGTGCCTCTTTGTATAGCTCCAAGCATGAAAATCTAAATCACTGTCACCCATAACACCATGCGCTATAATAATAATAATAATAATAAATATCAATAATACAATTGTACAGTATTCAATCACTAGCAAACTGAATCACTGCCTAAAACAAATCCCAAGTGAAGTTTAAAGTATTGACTACCAGCAATAATAAAATACAGGATCAAATAAAGACAACACAAAAAAAACATTTTTAACAGAATAATAATTCCCCGTGTTTTGCCTTGTATGATGTAAACACCGTGAGTAAGGGTGTGGTGTCATTCCTTTAACCCTGAAATCACCAAAATAACACCGCTTTTGTATTCAATATTTTTGTCCAAAGTGCCCCGGTTTACTGTTTATAATATTTCACACACACACACACACACACACACACATGGTTTATTTGACGAGCCTCGTTTTCAAACGTCGTACGACTTCTTTCTGCTTTACAACGTCAGCACTTAGCGTTTAAACTTTCGTTTGGCTCTGTAGAGGAAGTGTGTTGTGTTGTGCAACGTGTGTGTGTTGTGTGTGTGTGCGTGTGTGTGTTGCGTGGAATATTGTGAGTAGAGAAGTGCCGATAATAATGGCGATGTTTTAACGTGGAATATTACTGTAGTGGACACTTTCGGTGTTATGGTTTGATGTTTTTGACGGTATGATAAATAAACTAGACGGAAAAAAATGACGGATTGACGGTTAGATTAAAGGAAACATTTATTACAGAATCCTTGTGTTTATATATTTATATATATATAATACACCAAACAGACACGAGCAGATCAACTCGCCGAAGATATTTTTTACGTGAAATCTCGTACGCTGGTCAGTATTTATGACGTTGTCGTTCGAAGCTGAACGAGAAACGGCTCAGAGGAAAGTGCGTCAGCGTGCAGCAGTGCATATTTACATAATAATACGACGTTGTTGGTTTTTTTTTTCTCTTAACCTTTTTTCTTAAGATTTTTAGTCTTGGCCGATTCCCGCCCACCAGCCAGCTCTCAATAGCTACCAACCGGAGAGGTGAAGGCTAACGCGTGCTTCCTACCAGATACATAACGTCAGCCATCTTTACGAACTCCTGCATCCCGAGGCAGCGTAACAGCGTAATTCAGAATGAATGTGCTGTCGGCCCTCTTCCACATACATCAGCTCAATTCTACACGTACGTTAACAGAGAGACACATTTACTACGCAATTTCAGTGAAAAGCGTGACATTGTAACACGCCTCAAAGAGAGCAATTAGAGAGTTAATCCTTTAATTATTTCTCAGGATGTTACGAAGATGTACACGTGAGCGCAAAGATCAGAGGGATTTCAGTAACGTGAACATTGTGGCAGTATCGAGGCGTCATCACGTCACACTTTGTGGTTTTTTTTTTTACTTACACGTTCAGTCATCCACTATCACTTCAGATACACTGCAACACCCGCAGCCCTGTAAATGATCTAACACATCCAAAGAGGAAGCACACACACACACACACGTTATTTATAGCCATAAATCTTTATTCTACAGTTTATACAGTATACAGAGAGATTGATGGACTTACAGAAGAACAGATATTTATGAAATTATAGATACAGATGCAGATTATTCTTCGTTTATCAGAGCGGATAATAGTGCAGTAGGATCTTGCATATGAAATTAACACACACGCGCGCACACACACACACAAACACACACACACACACACACACACACACAACACTCTCCTGCATGCTGATCAGAGCTTTTTTTCTTTTTCTTTTCCCCAGTTTAATAAGAGGATTTGGTTTCTTGGGGAACAGGCACGTGGAAGTCGAGGAAAGGGAAAAAATGTATGATATCCTTTCACTAATATTTTGTCTGCGTTTATTATTAGGCAGGTCACGTAACTGATCCTAAATCATTTATTATTTCAGGAAATTTAATAATTTGGAAATAATTTTTTTACAAAGTAACTAAATATTTAATCACCTTGTTCAGGTCCACCATCCACCTGAATATTTTTTATTAATCCACTTTTATATTTTACTGTTTTTTAAACCAGTTCCCTTATTTTGCATCTAGTCATCTCTTTAATTGTTTATAATAATTAATTAAATGAATAAATAATAATAATTCCACAGATCCTCTAAGTACAGAATTAATTTATAAACATAATCAAACTATTTAAATATTATTATTTTAAATTAATAATAATTGGCTATTTCTTTTATTTAGAAAAAAAAAAAACTTTTCTTTTTTGCAAAATTTTTTTTTAAAAACATATCTACTCTGGACACACACAAATTGTGTAGCGATCTCGAATATTTCCACCAGCCTGTTTCCCCAAGTCTCAAAACTGAACTCTTAAAGATCAGCACGAGGAAGAAGTTCGCCTTCAGGAGCAAGACTGTAGTCGAGTGGCTCTGTGTGTGTGTGTGTGTGTGTGTGTGTGTGTGTGTGTGTGTGTGTGTGAAGCTGACAGATGGCTGTCCATGAGCTCG
>JAOVVH010000037.1:971376-981376 GCA_028566435.1 Scorpiodoras heckelii
GTAACTACACTGTAATACCGTCATAGTCACAGTAACTACACGGTATCTGTAACAACACTATCATCACTGCCTGTAACATCTCAGTAACTACACTGTAACACTGTCATAGTCACAGTAACTCCACTGTATCTGTAACAACACTATCACTGCCAGTAACTACACTGTAACTGTAACACTGTCATAGTCATAGTAACTCCACGGTATCTGTAGTAACAATATCATCACTGCCTGTAACATCTCAGTAACTACACTGTAACACTGTCATAGTCACAGTAACTCCACGGTATCTGTAACAACACTATCACTGCCTGTAACGCCTCAGTAACTACACTGTAACACCGTCATAGTCACAGTAACTCCACGGTATCTGTAGTAACACTATCACCACTGCCTGTAACGCCTCAGTAACTACACTGTAACCGTAACACCGTCATAGTCACAGTAACTCCACGGTATCTGTAGTAACACTATCATCACTGCCAGTAACCCCTCAGTAACTACACTGTAACCGTAACACCGTCAGTCACAGTAACTCCACGGTATCTGTAACAACACTATCACTGCCTGTAACACCTCAGTAACTACACTGTAACACCGTCATAGTCACAGTAACCCCACGGTATCTGTAGTAACACTATCATCACTGCCTGTAACGCCTCAGTAACTACACTGTAACTGTAACACTGTCATAGTCACAGTAACTCCACTGTATCTGTAACAACACTATCATCACTGCCTGTAACATCTCAGTAACTACACTGTAACACTGTCATAGTCACAGTAACTACACTGTATCTGTAACAACACCATCATCACTGCCTGTAACACCTCAGTAACTACACTGTAATACCGTCATAGTCACAGTAACTACACGGTATCTGTAACAACACTATCATCACTGCCTGTAACATCTCAGTAACTACACTGTAACACTGTCAGTCACAGTAACTCCACGGTATCTGTAACAACACTAACATCACTGCCTGTAACACCTCAGTAACTACAACACGATTTTAACGCTGCATCTGTAACACCGTCACGGTCACAATAACCAACACTGTAACAGTAACACCACCGTGTCATGAATACTAAAACAAACTCCTGAAACCCACGTTGCTGGCGAGAGCGTCCTGCAGCTTAGTGACGGGGTTGGACACGGCCACCGGCGCCGATCCCGGAGGCAGGCTGAAGTCCGAGTCCTTGGCGCTGACTCCGAACTCGATGGGCGGGACGGGGAGGACGCTCTCGACGTGGATGTCCACTCCGTTAACGGGCGTGATGGGGCCCTCCAGACGCTCCACTCCCTCAGAACCCTTGCGGTTCTTCAGAGAGCGCTCGTTTCCGATCGGCCCAGGCTTGTGCTCTTTGCTTTGCTCCGGCCCCGCATCGGAATCCTGCATCAGACAGAATTACAAATAATGAACCAATGAACAGGGCCCGGTGGAGGATCGGAAAGTATTGTAGAAGTGCTAAATGTGCATATTAACTGTTTCTGGGGGGAAATATTCAAGCACAACCTCTGAGTTTGGTTCACTTCCTGTGTACGGCACCTGCTTTGTCCACGAGTCTCCAGCTGATGACTGAACTGTAAGAGCTTCAAAGTGGGGGGGGGGGGTTGCAAAGAATTATAAATTATAATAATACAACTATTTAAGTTGCCAAGGCTATTCATATACTAAGCTGAAGAACAGAATTATTACCTGTGCTGTTGGTCTCCCAGATCTCAGTGCCGAGGTTATTAGCTGAGAGAGTTTCCTCAGGCTGGTCGATTGAAATACCGCCCTGCTTCTTTGCAAAACGAGGAGGCATTTTTGAAGCGATCGCTCTGTTCTTTACAGTTACCTGTGGATGTTCACACACACACACACACACACACACACACACAGCGACCACGTCACGGACTTCAAAACAACCTATTAAATCTTTTCTCAGGGGATTAGTTTGTGATACTAAAATAACCGCACTAGTCCAGAACACCGTAGATCTAATTTACTCAAACTCACCGGTGCTCCTTGCTCCTTCCTCCTCCGTTCCTCCTCCTGTGGACGCCGCTGCTTTTTGGTGAGGGTGTCTTGGAATCCGTCGGGACTGGGAATAGAGACTCCTGAATCGCTTTCAACTGTTGAAAAGGATTCGGAGGTTAAGCACAAGAGTTGTCCCAGTAAACAGCAGAGTCGAAACAAAAGATAATCCGAGGTGCTAATAAGAAACACTTACTGATGAATAAAAATCCAAAGAAACGTAAATTGTGCTCTTACTCGGGTAACTGTTGATGTCGTATTGTGAAAGAGGATCAGCCAGATCTGCCTTAATGCCCCTTGGTTTTAGATCTTTATCCAGCTTCTTAACTGAAGATTCAGGGTTGCTGGTGGAAAGGCTGTCCTCCGTCTGCTCCACACTATACACCGGCCCTGCATTCAAACCCAGCCCCGCGTCCTCGGGACTCCTGTACGAATTAAACAGGGTTACTTTATTCCTTCTAGCACGCCACACGGATAAGTGGACATTCCTGTATTGGAGCGTCTGAACTCACCGTCTGCAGTTGGTCGTCACTCCGTTCTGCCAGCCGTCGTTTCGGTTAGACGACCCGCTGCTGGGAGGAGTGTCTGTCGAACGGGCCATCTTTGAGCTTTCTAAAACGTCACTCTTACGATTCTGTCGGTCCACCAGAGGCCGCTGGCTGGAGAAACTTCTCTTGGAGAGCTCTCGCTTCTCGGAGCCTGGCTCTCCATGGCCCGGATCTGCAGACGCATCCCCACGTTTCTCTCTCCAGTCGTTCAAGTCGCTGTTTTCCGATCCAGTCTCCCAGTCCTCGCCCTGAGCTGCAAATTCCTGTTGTCTGTTCCCAGAATACTGTCCTGGCCAATGGTCTTCTCCGGTTTTAGGTCGACCCGGCCAAGGATTGGTGAAATCCCCGTTGACGTAGTCATCACTGTTCCACTGACTGCCGGCGTCTCGTTCCTGGCGTAGCCGTCTAAACCGCGGGGGTTTGTCTTGGCGAGGAGGGCGTCTTCTCCTCAGTGGCCGGTTGTCCGGATTATCGTTGTCGAGATGGTAGTCTCCTTCTCGGTCTTCCAGTCCGTTCTCTGTGAAAGACGAGGCGAATTTTGGAGGGTATTTCAGAGAGTCACCTTCTGCAGATTTTCTCGAGAAGGATTCACTTGTAAAGTTGTAGCCGTTCTCCTGCATGGACCCGCCTCCAAATTGACTCCCTCTTCCCCTCCAAGTGGAAAAGTCCTTTGAGCCGAACCCACGGTTATATCCAGTGTTCAGGCGCGGAGGAAGTGACCGTCCAAAACTTCTCATTTTGGGTTTTTCCCTCGCTTCTCCACTGGTGCTCTGGTCGTTATTGTAGACCTTATTGGACCTCCAGGAATCCCGATCCACCCTCTTAGTGTCTCCGGATATGGAATAAGCAGCTTCTCCGTTCTCTCCGTTTTTCTGACGGCGCCGTTTGGGGAGCTCTTCGTACTCCGAAGCCTCGCTCAAAGTCTCGCTCATGTTCCGTCGTCGTGGTTTGCCTCTTTGCAAATCCTCAGCTTTGACGAAATCCCTCGACCCTCGACCCCGACCTGAACGTTGGACGTTTCCGCTGTTGTACATTCCTCTGTTGTGGTCACTACGCCCTCCGCGGCCTCCTCCGCGCGAGTTGAACTCTCTGAATCCTCTGCCGCGGCCTCGCCCCGCCCCTCTAGCTCCAGCGAATGCCTGCTCTTCATCAATAAAGATCCAGTTGTTGCGGCGAGGTGCTGGAGGCTCTCTGCTTTCAGAGATCTCTTTCACTTGGGAATTACTGCCATCCCAGCCATTCTCCCTGTTGGATTCTTCACTAGGGTTGCTGGATTTCTCGACTTTCGGCCGAGAAGATTGCTTCTCCTCATGAGAAGTCACAGCAGGAGCCAGGTGCCTGTTGATCGAAGGCTGGTTGTCCTTTTTCAGGTCATAGACGTTGGTAAGGACTTCCTTCTCAAGTCTGTATGGGACAGGCTTCTCTTCCGGTTCAGATTTGGGCTTCTCGTTCTCCTTGTCCTCCACCTTCAGGGCTTTGAGCACCGGTTTCTTGATAGGACCTGTTCTCCTGAAAGTTCTGCCGCTCAGTTCGGACGGTTGGCTGATACCGCTGCTGCTGCTAGACCCCGGATTGGACCACTGCACTGCATCTTTATCTTTCTTCACAGAGTCGTCTTTCCTCCAGAAACCAGAGTCGAAACTCTTCTCCTTCCCCTCAAATGCTTCATCACGAGAATCCAAACTGTCTCTCTGGTGCCGGTTAGAGGAAACATCCTTCTGGTGCTCGGGTTTTAAGTACTCACCGTGTCCTAGTGGTTGAGGCACTTCGTCATCTCGCTGCGAACCGAGAGAAATGTCCGACCCACGACTTGGGCGGTAGCCCTGATGAGGGAGATCTTCTGAAGGACTTTCGACACGCTCAATCCCTCTCTCATCGTAGGAGTCTTGCTGAGAGCATGACCGGTCACTCCTAAAAAAAAAATAAGATTAAACAAGTTCTTACTGTTTCAAAATGCATCCAGGAACAAAATATAAGCGTCGTGAAATAAAACATTTTGCGTACCTGTCGTCTGCCTGACTCCTCTCTGCACTCTCGTGCTGTCTCTGGTAAGGCGGGGTGAAACTACGTGGTGGTGGGTAACCATCTTGGCTCCAAACAGAGTAAGTGTCAGCAGAGAGAGCTCTCCTTTCCTGGTGCACAATGGGATGGCAGCCCTCATCTGAGGCAGACCCCGGGCTGTTGAGGCGATCCTGCTGCCCGGCGGGCTTTGATACGCCTGCGGAAAACGAGCACATAAATAAACACGGTATTTCGTTTTACTCTGAAAAGCCGTGTTGTTGGCTCTGGGTTGATTAACGTGCCTGAGGAGTGGATGTTAGACGAGTAATAATCAACTGTCGAGCGTCCCTGGGTAACGCGTGGGTCCATGTAAGGGGGCATCATCATCCAGCGGGTGTCAAAACCAAGTACGTGAGGGGGGTAATACCCTCTCTGAGCAGGACCTGAGCTGGACTGCTGCCACTGCTGCACCTTATACACCTGATCCTGAAGACAATACATAGGCAAAACAATAAATATACATACGACACATCACTGCTGTTCCAGTGGCTAAACTCCGACTCAGTCTGGTGGGAAAAAGGGATCAAAGTGAACACAGATGTTTGATGACAGCATACACGAGCACTACAACAGGCCTTTGAACTCCTGAGAACACTGATCCAGGAGAAGTACAGGATTAAAACTTTAAAGCTCATCATGCCTGAGGGATTTCAGCTGCTGCCGCTCACCTGCTGCTGTTGCTTCTGGAAGCGGGGCGGGACGGCCTTTTGGTGCCGCTGGGTGTAGTCCGGACTGTCGTCCTCGCTCCTGTAGCTGAAATCGTCACGGTAATCCAGGCTGTGGAGCACGTCGGCTTTCTGCTCGGTAACATCTGAGAAGAAACAGTAAAAAAAACGTGCTGTTTGTGTTTTATACACTTCCAGACAATCTACAGACTTCCCTAATTCACATTTAAACATGGAAAAGGTTCAAATCTACTCGTTAATCTGTCTATGGAGTTCACCTTTACTTCCATGCTGCCAGGATTCTTGGTGAGGTTTGGCCGTGTCTCTCCCAGGTGACTGTGAAAGCTCCTTATGTTCTGCTCCATGTGCGTCCCCAGAGTGCGCCGGTCTCTCAATCTTACCGAATTTCTCGTCCAGTTTCTTGAGCTTCTCAGCACAGGCAGCCAATCTCTCCTCTCGGGCTCGTCTCTCCTCCTCCTCACGCCTCCGGCGTGCCCTCTCCACGGCCTCGGAGACGTCCGCTGAGACGAATTTACCCCGAGGGGGAGGAGCAGGATGAGGACCGGAACGCTGAGCCTCATCCTGGTCCTCCACAGGCTCGCTCTGGCCGCTGCTCTTCTGCTGCGGCTGGAAAAAAAAAAAACAGGAATGAAAGGAGTTCTTAGATAAGATCCATGCTGGAGATCTCTTGAGAATTGATCTAGTCGCTCTGATTACCTGCGAGTCCGTGGAGCCGTATCTGCTGTTTGGTTTTCTGGAAGGCAAATGATCGTGCTGGTGATGGTACGCATCTTCCTGACCGTCTGAGCTCATGGATGACTGGCGGTCACGCCGGGACTCCCAGTCTCCCCTGAAAACAATAATGCTATAAATTACTAACACGATGAAGTGAGATGTTTATCTGAAACGCCTATTAAAAGGAGACGCACCAGATCTTGCTCTTGTCGCTGGGACAGTGATCCTCTTCATCATCACTGAATTTGAGCTTCTCGCTGTAATCCACTTCCTCATGAAGACCTGGAATGAAGATCAGTCTGTTTACACCGAACACCTGAACAGTCATTAGATTAATATTGACGTACATGATAAATCAGATAAATCAGGACTGCTGTAAATGCAGTGAAGAAAAACTACAAAAACCCCTAACTGATTGTTTTAAATGTTTACCTGCCCATCCGTCCTCACAGTCGTTATCCAGGTCGTCCAGGTCTTTCAGATCGTCGGGGTTGATGATGGCAGGACGGGAAGGACGGTCTCCAGGGCGCCGAAGTGGCCGGGGAGAGGGACGAGGTGGGACTCGGGTGAAACAGTTCTCCCTCCGTACGTCTCCGCTACAGAAAGCAACGAGACGTTAGTTAAATTTAAATCGATTCAAAGTTACAGGGTCGAATCTGATCGTAATAATCATTACAAACATCTGAGCACTCTAAAACAATTATGACTAGTGCTGTCACATTAATTAAAGAATTAGTCACAATAAAAAAAAAAAAACTAACGCACCTAAAAATTTTGACGCAGATTAAAAATTTGTTAAACTGCGCAGATGGATGAAAGACAAAAACTATTTCTTATTTTAAAGAATGAAAAGACGTCAATTATCGTTAATATTTCACTTTTATCAAATAAAGTCAAGTGAACAATGAGGCAACGTTCAGCAGTCGTTTCTCTTTCATTTTCAATGGTCCTACGATGTCGACCTGCACGTACCACACTAATCAAAATGTGCGTTAAAACTGCGATTAACACAGCACTAATTATAATATTATAAAACTATAAATAAAACTACTTCAAAGTGAGAAATTCATTTTGGAAACGAGAACATCAGAACAGTCAGTAAGCGAGTTCTCGGGAACTCAAGGGAAGCAGGTACGCACTTGACAGGTTCAGGAGGAGGGTAAGAAGGTCGAAACGTAGGTCGAGCGTCAAAGCGCATAGGGGCAACAACAGCAGCAGTAGAACCGTGCTCGGAAGAACCCGGACCGTCACGAGTCTCCTTAGGACACATCTGATGAGGGAATGTTTTTTTTTAAAAACATTAAACGACACATGAAAGGTAAAAAGAAACATGCTGGTTTCACAAAACTGGTTAATCAACTCAGTGACAATACAGTCAACAGGATAAAGAAACGAAATCAAGTTTCAAACGTAAAGCTGCGCTCTGATGAGGTAAAAAACTAAACTAAACTAAACCCTGGGCTGGTAAATGACAAGCTGCACAGGTCACTGCGTTTTCTCTCACTTTCAGAAAAACCCTTTTGGTTCAGTGATTTATCCAGACTGTATATTACACGCAGTTTTAGAAACAAATTCCTACATTCTTCTTTCTTAGATTTATTTTATAAACCTGTCTCCGCCCACTACTGTTTAACGAATCTAATTTTCAAAACGGACAAAAATAAAAAGAGAATCTAAGCACCTATATTTAGTGTAAGTTTTAATGAAATCTGAAAACGTACGAAGGCAGGTAGCATGTCGTGGTAGGTGGTGGTGGAGGAGTGATGGAGCTGATACTGCAGACCCGGCGTCGGGCGGCGTGTGGGTGGAGCCGGTCTGAGCGAAATATCCTTCGGGTCAGGAGATGTGGTGTTGGCGGTGGCGGTGACGGCGTTGACAGAAGAGGAAGATGAGGAGGTGGAAGATGAGGTTGGAGCAGGAAGAGGAGTGGTAGCCTCAGGAGAGGCACTGGTTTTGCCCTCTGGATCAGAGGAGAGGGCTGAGGACAGAGATGGGGGCTGTAGGAACCTCCCTCCACCCTCCCTCCAACTCGTCACGTCTGAACACACACAAACACAAAGCGGGGGGAAAAAAACATCATTAACAACAACAACTCATGAGCATCTGTAAGTTCTACTCTCAAAGCAACAAAGATTTATGGCTCATGTTTCACAAGACTCTCAAGAAAAAAAAATGCTAAACGCATCCTAATACGTGTTTACGGGGACTTGAAAGACTTCGGTCCTGAATGTGGGACCTTGAATTCACTTCTAGCGGCACACGGAGCCGATAAAAGGCGACAAGGTTCTCGTTTCTCTGCGCACGTGTAGCGTAGGTCATCACACGTGTCAGGTTAATGACCCTTGGGTTTGCGTGCGCGGCGGTTACGTGTCGGACAGACGTGAACGAGCCGCGGCTCCGAGACTCACTCTGAGGGCGGAGGCTTGGTCCGGGCCCATACGACGGATCGAAGGCGCTTTTTTCCTTGCCAGCCTTGTCCTGTTCTCCTGCTGCTTTCAGCGTCGGAAATTCCTCGTGAGAGAAGGGCTGCAGTCGGTTTGAGGCCCTTAAACCTGCAGGAAGAGCGGGCGAGTGTTACACACACACCATATACATGTACACACTTTAACATTAATAACACACATTTCTGTCTTTTCTAAAGTGAAGAAATACAAATCATCTTCTTGTAAACATTACTGACATTACATAAGGATCTCAAGGACGTATCTGGAACGTTTCCTCGTCTCCTTTACACCCACACCCACACCACCACCCCACACACTTGTTCAGTATTTTTTTAAAAGCTAAACACATCCCGATACATTTTCAGGGACTTCGGTGCTGAATGTGGGACCTTGGAATTCACTTCTACCGGCACACGGAGCCGATAAAAGGCGACAAGGTTCTGGTTTCTCTGCGCACATGTAGCGTAGGTCATCACACGTGTCGGGTTAATGACCTTTGGGTTTGTGTGCGCGGTGGTTACGTATTTACGAGATGTACAGGATGTGTGAGTTACCATCTTGATCGAGCGCCTTTCCGTTTAATAGCGCCCATTGCTTTGGTCCACCGCTGCTTGTGCTCTGTAAAGGAACGCAGTGTGAAGATTAGTACAGAGCTCAGGACTGGATTAAAGGTCTAAGATTAAATAAATACCTTCATAATCAGAAGAGAACAAAGAGCAGAAGCTCATATCAACATAAACAAGTGCAAAATAAAATGAAAAATACAAAGTAAACTGACAAGAATGAAATTTCATTTAATTCATATTTTTGCCTTTTTGCCAGTAAAACACGATGAAAAATGAATGAACTGGATGCAGGGATGTTTACACCTTCACGTCACACCACACCAGTAACATAACACAGTTCTGTGCACTGGAAATGATGCTTTTTATTTTATTTTTTTTTTTTACCTCCTGGCTGACTGCCGCCGTTGGCTTCTGAAGATTGGAGACGGATTTCTGTAAAGGCAGCGGCTGCAGCGACTCCGGCGGCTGTGCTGTCGACACAACGGAACTGAAACGGACACAGACACCGACACCGTGATTATTCTCGCCGAGGCGTACGGACACACTTCATTTCCACGATCGATTATGATCACGGGTGTGGTCCAAATGAGTGTGAACAGGACATGTGACGTGGACGAGTTACGTTTTCTCTTTACACGCTTTACACCTTTAATACCAGCAATATTCACAGGTTTAACATCACTATACCATTTTAGTGTTAGATCATCATCCGGTTACTCATAGCGGCTTAACAGAGCAGAGCAGAGAAGAGCAGAGCAGAGAAGAGCAATACATGGGGGGAAATGACCTCATCATACCTGAAGACATTTCCATGACACACAGCATACGTACGTCACGATACAGCTGCGTCTCAAAAACACTTTGAGTTCAATGACACTTTTCATGTGCAGCTACAAAAATAAATTATTTAACCCTGAAAAGGAAAACGTACAATTTCCCCCAATGTTAAAAGATCCAAAA
>JAOVVH010000037.1:1219581-1230071 GCA_028566435.1 Scorpiodoras heckelii
TGTCAGATTCAAATTATTTCTGTGACCATTGTGGGTTTTTCTTTCATTAGCCGAGGGGTACCAATAATTTTGTCCACCTGTGTAACTCCATTTGCATTTCCTGAAGAAAATACATAGTGCTTGAAAAGTGACTGCATGTGGTCATGTGACTGCAGGCTGCAGGAGGTCATGTGACTGGAGGTGGTCATGTGACCGCCGACTGCAGGTGGTTCCCGTTCACTCCTATGGGAATTTTTTAATTTTTTAAAAATGAAATTAATTGAAAATGATAAATCACATCGACTCGAAAAATACACAGCTCACCACACAGTGTGATTATTTGCACAACGGTGTTAGAACTGTGTCCCAGATCAGGCTGTATTAATCACAGAAATGTGTGGAATACTACTACTACTACTACTACTACTACTACTACTAATAATAATAATAGTAATAAAAATAATAATAAGAGGAAGAAGTATGAGGGATAACAATATATTGCTTTTCACGCGCTATAATAATAATAAAATGTGAGAAAACATTTATTGTTTCAGACATTTAGCTTTTTTTTTTAATCGTGTCTAACAAAAGCTATATTTTTGTTCGCCATATACTGTTAGGCAGATGGACAGATAGTAAGTAAATAAGTAAACAAACAAACAAGTAAATAAATAAATATTCCAGAAACTGTTGGGGTGAACATTTTTGTGCTCAGCTGTACACGGTTCAGCTGATTTGTTGTTCTTTATTTCCAGATAAAATTAAGGATGCCAAGATCATCTTTGTTGTGGGTGAGTATATATTAATATTTATATACATTTTTTAAAAATCTGACTGATATTAAATAGAGTGCGTCACTGGACGGTCAGGTCGAACCATCAGCTCTGTCAGTGTGCAGTTTAAATGTACTGACAGGAGCTGATATGATGATACGTCTGTATCAGAGACAGCAGTGTTGTCATGGTTATAATCACCCTGCCCAGTGATTATTTCACTATAACAGTACGCCTTACTCTCACAGAATATTTTCAGTTCAGTTCCTTTCCTTTAAACCCCTGTGCGGTTGGTTCCTGTGCTCCTCAGGTGGCCCCGGCTCTGGTAAAGGCACTCAGTGTGAGAAGGTGGTGATGAAATATGGCTACACACATCTGTCCTCCGGAGACCTGCTGCGTGCCGAGGTGGCGTCTGGCTCTGAGAGGGGCAAACAGCTCCAGGCCATCATGCAGAAGGGAGAGCTGGTGCCTCTGGTGAGATGAGTCCACTCTGTAAACTGAGACAGACAGACAGACAGACAGACAGAGAGAGAGAGAGAGAGAGAGAAAGAAACACCCTTAAATAACATTTAATATCTCTACTTCCGAGAGAGTTTTTTCCACAGGAGATGCTGCCTTATAACTTCTACCACAAAGTGGCATCATGTGTCATTATTATTTCTGCTTTGATTCCAGTGTACACATTTTTACAGTTTACTCCAGACAGGCTGCTCTAACTAGAAATTACGTTAATTTGTTCGACATCGATTTATTCGCTTTATTTCTTCGACACACTGACAGTGCATTGAATCACTTGGGACTTTGCACTGTGTTCACTCTCAAGACTGAGCTCCTTTATTACTCCCTTTGTAATAAACTTTCGTGCTGAATCGGAGAAGTTTGCTGAGAGTGAAAGATTTCTCCATGACAGTAACATATAATTCTTGAGATTTATTAAAGTGGTTTCTACGTGTCCTGGCATCTTGGATTAAAAAAAAAAAAGAAATCCCATATAACGGATTCGGTCTCGGTTTTTTTCCACAGGACGTTGTTCTGGACATGATCAAGGACGCCATGATCGCCAAGGCTGACGTGTCCAAGGGCTTTCTGATTGATGGATACCCTCGTGAGGTCAAACAAGGGGAGGAGTTCGAGAAGAAGGTGATGATGCACTTCACATATTGATCTTCTTGATCACATATTGTCTGTTTGTTCTCTCATTTTTACATTGTACCTTATTATACAGCAGGATTAACCTGACAAATTCATTCAAATACTCATATTATGCTGGCATTCGTTTCTCCATTCAATATTCAGAAGCTTGGTCTTTACTCCCTACTCCTTCTCGCCCTAAGCGTGCAGCGGCTTCACCTAAATGCAGATAACGTTCAGGAAGTGGTCATGTGACATAAATGTGCTATGTCTTAATTATTAATCAGAGACAATATCAGACATGTTGAAATGTATGCTTTCCTGAACTATAGACTATCTGATACAAATAAATATACATTTACATATACATTTTTATTTACATCAAATTAAATGTATTATCGCAAAGTTAACGGCAGAACATAAAACACAAAGGTATATTTTAATTTCTGTACACTGATATTTTTTGGCCATAGTTCAAAAAGCATTATGATAATGTGATAGAACAAAACAATGTTATGGTAATACACTTTTAATACATCACTTCCCCCTACTGGATATGTTCTGAACTACAGGAACAAACACATTGTAAATTTGATATTTACATTTACATTTATGGCATTTGGCAGACGCCCTTATCCAGAGTGACTTACATTTATCTCATTTATACAACTGAGCAATTGAGGGTTACGGGCCTTGCTCAGGGGCCCAACAGTGGCAGATTGGCTGTTGTGGGATTTGAACTGATGATCTTCTGGTCAGTAGTCCAATGTCTTAAGCCCCTAATAATCCCTGATATGAGAATATTATATTATTAATATTTTTAATGGTGGTTTTGAGAAAAGGTATTCAGGCTGTTTGTTTGGAAAACAAAAAATATTTGAGGCATAGTAAATGTTTAGACAAAATTCTGCTTCTTGATGCACCTCGTTTTTTGTGATAACCGAGTTGCTGTTTTTGTAAAGAGAATATGTGAAAAATCAATACTTTAGAAATATGACTAGCAGTAATGTGAGACGTACTATACAATCCTATTATTCCAGCATTACGAACCCATCAGTATTTAATTAATTATTTATTAATTCTTTAGATCGGTGCTCCGTCCCTGCTGCTCTACATTGATGCAAAGTCTGAGACAATGGTGAAGAGGCTGATGAAGCGTGGAGAGACCAGCGGCCGTTCCGACGACAACGAGGAGACCATTAAGAAGCGTCTGGACCTTTATTACAAAGCCACCGAGCCCGTCATCGCCTTCTACGAGAGCCGAGGCATCGTCAGGAAGGTCAGTGATTCTCTAACTGGAAGTTATGAAAGGATGTCACTTTGATTTGTACTGAACGTTGTAATGTTCTTTAATCACAGGTCTGTGGTAAGAGGATCTTAAACAGTCTTATAGTGTTATGAAATAAAGTCTTAATCTTGAAAAAATCAGATAGTGTAAAACAGGCTTGAATTTTTCCTCTGTTCCTTTTCAGATTGACTCGGAGCCTCCTGTGGACGACGTGTTCAAGAACGTTAGCCAGGCAATCGATAACCTGAAATAAAGAAAACCTGATCAGATGAACTTTGCACTTTTGTCTGGGTCTTTATACCGTAGGTTTTTTTTGTATTTTTTTTTTTCATTTCTGAAACCAGAGGCAATGCCCCGAAAACAAACATGAATCCACAGTAAAGCCAGTGGGACACGCCGCCTGCCTGGTTTCGCCTTAATGAATAGTTCATGCCGTTGCCACCGGAGACCGCATCAACACTTTCTCTCCCTCTGAACACCATTTGTATTCAGAACACTTAGCGCCTGTTTACACCCCGTGTACAGTTGTCAAGGGCTTCTGCTGTGTTTTATGTTGGGTAGTTTTGCTCTGACAGGCTGTACCACATGTCAACACACCGCGATCGATAGCGCCACACTTCCTGCCTTATAAGAACCGCAGGCTAATGCTAACATCCAGAGTTATTTACAATAGTTCTTAAAAAGAATAAAATATTAATTTCCCTACCTGCTGAACGAATATTAAAAAGAAAAAGAAATTTTATTGTTCCATCTTTGAACCATAGCTACAAAACTAATGTCAGTTAACAAGAAATAGAAATTCTGACTTATTAGCAATCAACTGCAGATGTTGTCAAATTATTTTCAGTGCTTGCCCGTGTCTATTACATGTAGAAAAAAAATAAAGATATTAAGTGAAAATTTCAGATTGTGCATTTTTTTCCTTTCTTTTCTATCTGCCATAAACAGGCTTCTATAAAAACATCACACATTCATCAGTTTAAATGACATCCACGGGTCAGTAATTACATTTGTACCTAAATAAAGTTTAACAGAATAAATACAAATCTGTATTACAAATTCTAAATATTGCCGACCAGGCGGTTTTCATGACTTTGGAAGTCAAAATTAATTTTATTTTGATAGTTTTCATGATTTGAAAGTTGTGGTTTCTCAGTATAGAGCAGGGGTTCTCAAACTTTATTGGGCTGAGGATCCCTCATGGAGCAGAATATTTTAAAAGGACCCCCTCATAATCGCACCACAAATGCCATTTAACCATACAGGCTTATAGCCATTTGTACTGTTGGATGCCTCTTTTTTTTGGAGGACTCTTTTATTCTAAAATATACAGTGTTATTACCACAATAGTTATTTTATTGCATTTAGCAAACCTAAAGTACAGGTAAACTTTACGCTTTATGTAGTGTTTAATATTCACCTGCACGCAGTTTTGATCCACGGTGCAGAAAAATGAAAATGTTTGCATGTGTGTTTGTGTTACTTGAACGTACTGAATCAATCACAGCCGGATTCCAACTCGGGACGGAGAAGCAATAGAGCGGTGCTCAACCGACTGAACTACGGAGTTACCATGACAACTGCGCTGGTAAAGATTATGTACTTGCACGCACACACGTACACACGCGTGCACACACCTTTCATTCATTCAGTCATCTCCTTATCCGCTCATTCCTGTCCCCAGGGTCACGGGAGAGCCGGTACTTAGCTGGATGCATAGGGCACAATAAGGCACACACACACACACACACTCTCACACCTACACTTTGTAAACATGCGAACAGTGAACTTTGGTTTTAATTAGGAAAATCCTAAACAAAGGAGTGATCGGAAAGCGTGGATCACCGGTGCATGATTTTTAAGCTTGTTTTTATGCTAAAAATAAACCGCTACAGCAGCCTGTTCACATCCGATAAAATCTCCTGTTTGTTCTTTCCGCCTGCTGTCTCTTTCTTTCGTTCTATAACCTAGCTTTATCCTTTGTATATACCGTTCGGGAAAACCCGATATCATACCGCCTCAGTCACTGCATTAACAGACTCAGCACTGTGCCGTTGGTAACCGGTGTTTACATGGTGTTAGACTCAGGTGTTACAGATCTTTGTTAATTAGCGTGGTGGGAAATGTAGTTATTTTTTGTAACGGTGTGCCGCTGGTCGCTTCCGATTTCCCACTAAAGCGACTGAAGCCACTTGCCCCGTTATTACAGTAACATTTTCTGCACATTAGACAAGTTCATTATTTTGTAGCAAACTTTCTCACGGACCCCCAGGCAACGCGCTGCGGACCCAGTTTAAGAACCACTGGTATAGAGCACCTCATGTTAGTTCAGTTAGCAGGTGTTGTGGAAAGTACATTAATGTTTGCCACATGGATACTTTTTTCACCAGTTTAACAACATATTTGAGGACAATGTTGACATGTTGACATATTTTCACTGTCAGTGTTTCTTTCCCTTGTCTGTATTAACAACTTACCTCAGCCATTTAATGAATTTATCGTTCTCTCTGCAAAATATATTGACAAGTCCCCTAACCTAACCCTGACCCCTAACCTTTACCGTAATTCCTAACCTCTAACCCTAACCCTAACCCTAACCTCAGTAATGAAAAGGCAACGTTTTTGGCTCTTTTAGTTTTTAAATTTTTTTTTATATCATTTGAGGTTTCTCAGTATGGAGCCCATCATATTAGTTCAATTAGCAGGTGACATGGAAATACATTAATGTTTGTCACATGGATTCTTTTTTTTTTCACCAATTTACCAACATATTTGAGGAAAATGTTGATATTCTGGACAGTTTGGTCTCATTTTTAGCATCACTATGACTTTACATTGCCCCAAAGCACTAGCTTTGTCTCCATAAAGCACAACTCAGTTAAGCTAGTTTGGGTTTAGCAGGTGATGCTAATTGGAAATATGTTTATATTAGCCACAGGGATATTTTGTTCAGAAATTTACAAACACATCTGAGGAAAATGTTGAAATTCCACACAGTTTGATCATATTTTTACCATCACTGTTCCCTTGTCTGTATTAACAACTTACCTCAGCCATTAGCTAGCTTAGACTTTTACTTCCTAGTTGCTTAGCAACAGTGCTCAAAAGACTAGAGGTGCGAGTGTGTTGTGTTGTGTTTATTGGACTGTTTGTTGTAGACGACTGCATGAAAAGATAACCAACACCGCAAAGACGTTTGAAGAGATTTGAAGATTGTTAGCATGATGCTAAATATGAGGCAACATTAAGCTGCTGTTTCCAGTGTGAAATATTGGACATGATATTTGGACAAATTAGTACATTTTCTACTTTTAATTTTGCTTTATTAATCTCCTACTGGTGTATGGAGTTTGGAAGCTAAGAATTTTTATATTTGAATGATATACATATATAATTCGCAGTCCATGAACATGAAAGTGAAATGAAATTTCTCCTGAAAAAAGTTAACTCTGTCTGTCAGCTTCTAATGATTGCTAGCAAGAGAGCATTAGCATTGAGTGTTTAATATCACAGCAGAAAATCTGTTATCCCAGATGCTTCAGCTTTGGTCTAATTTACATAAAAATCTGATATTTGAATTTTTGAGATTTGCATATAGTAGTCAGTTTTAAAAAACTTTTTCAAACTTAATTTCCAATTACACACTATATTGCCAAAAGTATACATTCATCTGCCTTTACACACATATGAACTTGAGTGACATCCCATTCTTAATCCATAGTAGAACTGAAGATCTTTGCCCGAACCCGACGGGACCCGGCGGGACCTGACAGGTCGGGTCTGGGCTTAATTTCTGTCATTTTACTGGGGCTCAGGCCGGGCTCGGGTTTGCGCGGTAAATGAGCGGTCAGTTGATGCGTTTCGATTAGCACCAGAAAGATGCAAAAATGCATGCCGAGGAGGTGAAACGGAGGCTGGCCTCTGGCGATTACGTTTTGGTTGCACTGTCAGCAAAAGTAAAGTCTGAGGTGTGGAAAAGTTTTGACCATGTCCATAATGAGAATGATGAGCCGATGTCATCTGAATAGCCTAATGTCGGGCTGTAAACGGGTTCGGGCTTTTAAAACGGTGTACTTCTCGGGCTCGGTTCGGGCTCGGGTCGAATTCTGTCAGGCTCGGGTTGGGCTTCACTTTTCTGGCCCGATTACAGCTCTAATCCATAGGGTTTAATATGATGTCGGCCCTTTGCAGCTATAACAGCTTCAACTCTTCTGGGAGGCTTTCCATAAGGTTTAGGAGTGTGTTTATGGGAATTTTTGACCATTCTTCCAGATGCGCATTTGTGAGGTCAGACACTGATGTTGGATGAGAAGGTCTGGCTCACAGTCTCCATTCCAATTCATCCCAAAGGTGTTCTAACGGGTTGAGGTCAGGACTCTGTGCAGGTCAGTCAGGTTCTACCACACCAAACTCACTCCTCCATGTCTTTATGGACCTTGCTTTGTGCACTGGTGCGCAGTCATGTTGGAACAGGAAGGGGCCGTCCCCAAACTGTTCCCACAATGTTGGGAGCATGAAATTGTTCCAAATTTCTTGGTATGTTGAAGCATTAAGAGTCCTTTCACTGGAACTAAGGGGCCGAGCCCAACTCCTGAAAAACAACCCCACACCATAATCTCCCCTCCACCAAACTTTACACTTGGTACAATGCAGGCAGACAAGTACCGTTCTCCTGGCAACCGCCAAACCCAGACTCGTCCATCAGATTACCAGATGGAGGAGCGTGATTCGTCACTCCAGAGAACACGTCTCACTGCTCTAGAGTTCAGTGACGGCGCTTTACACCACTGCATTCGACGCTTTGCATTGCGCTTGGTGATGTAAGGCTTGGATGCAGCTGCTCGGCCATGGAAAATGTTAGATATTATGAATACATTCTTGTAAATACAATATGAATACATTCTTGTAAATAGGTTGTGCTAAATCATCACATGTACACTATCCACATCAATACATTAGAAGGAAAACTGTATAACCAGTAAACATGTAGTCATAAAAAGAAGATCTCTGTGCAAAGACTTGTGGGTTCCTGTACATGTTGTTCTGTGTTCATGCAAATGTATGTGTGTTTCAGAACTGTTGACTGTCACACTGAAAGGAAATGTCCACTAAACGGCAGTTAGTTTCCTGTTTGCAGTTGGAAATAAAGCCAACTGAGAAGACATCTACAAACCAGAAAAGACAAGACGTCCAATCACACAATATTTATCCTGTTGCTACATATGCGTCATATGTTTTTAACCAATGTAGTAATTCAGTTAAGATGTATGTTAATCATCTTTGGGCATAGCAAATGTATAAAAGCCTAAGCCCAGCATTGTATCTTTGAACATCTGCTATGGTATTCACTGATTACGGTTTATGAAGTGAAGGATCTTCTTAACTTTGACTTCCTCGTGTTTAGTTTTGTTTCTAAGTTAGAAGTAAGGTTAAAATTTTCTAATAGAAACCCATTCCATGAAGCTCTCTATGCACTGTTCTTGAGCTAATCTGAAGGCCACATGAAGTTTGGAGGTCTGTAGTGATTGACTCTGTAGAAAGTGGGTGACCTCTGCGCACTATGTGCCTCAGCATCCGCTGAACCGCTCTGTCATTTTATGTGCCCTACCACTTCATAGCTGAGTTGCTGTCGTTCCCAGTCACTTCCACTTTGTTATAATACCACTAACAGTTGACTGTAGAATATTTAGTAGTGAGGAAATTTCATGACTGGACTTGTTACACAGGTGACATCCTATCACGGAACCACGCTGGAATTCACTGAGCTCCTGAGAGAGACTCATTCTTTCACTAATGTGTGTAGAAGCAGTTTGCATGCTGAGGTGCTTGATTTTATACACCTGTTACCATGGACGTGATTGGGACACCTGAATTCAATGATTTGGATGGACGAGTTAATACTTTTGGCAATATAAAGCATGTTCTAAATTATATGTTTTAAATTTAGCAAGTTCAATACAAAGAAAAAAATATTGGCACCACAGGGAAAAAAAGGATTAACTGTAATGTGCATATAATTAAAAAAATTATGAAATTTATATTCCATTATGTTTGTAAGTTTCCAAGCTCCATATAGGTGAAAAGTCAAAGATCAGTTTCATTTACATTAGTTGGAATGTGTGAATGATGGGATTTCATCCAACATACACAGACCTTGTCTCTGAAGACTTGCCCTTGACATAATTATAAATGCAACTAATTAACCTTAACCCAAACCCTATCCTTAACCCTAACCCTAAGCCTAAGCATTCCTTTGTCAAAATTTTATTTGAGATTTTCAACAATATCAATAATAAATAAAATGGTTTCATTTATTTTCCAATTTACAATCAATTCCTGTAATTTAAAGGAAGGGGAAAAATTGTAATATAACTACTGTTATTTTAAACTACAAATATAATTTCTTATTGACATAATTTTTTAAAATCAATTATTAATTATTAGTACTTAAACAGCTTACCATAATCTTGTTCTCCTTGGATCCAGATGGCTGGTCTGATGGCCTAACTATATCGAAAAAAAACTAAACAAAATGAAAGAAGAAAATCTTGTAATTTTTTTAAAAATAAAGTTATCTGACAGACTGATTCTACCCAGTGAAGCCTTTAAAGAATTTAAAGAATTTATATCTCTCTCTCCAAAACATTTTGACAAGTCTGCTAACCTAACCCCAAACCTAACCCTAACCCTAACCCTTAACCCTAACCCATAACCTTAACCTCAGTAATGCAAAGGCAGCTTTTTTTGGCTCTTTTAGTTTTTTATAATTTTTTTTATATCATTTGAGGTTTCTCAGTATGGAGCCCATCATATTAGTTTAATTAGCAGGTGACATGGAAATACATTAATGTTTGCCACATGGATTCTTTTTTTCTCACCAATTTACCAACATATTTGAGGCAAATATTGATATTCTGGACAGTTTGGTCTCATTTTTATCATCACTATTTCTTTACATTGGCCCAAGTCACTAGCCTTTTCTCCATAAAGCACAACTCAGTTTAGCTAGTTCGGGTTTAGCAGGTGATGCTAATTGGAAATATGTTAATTTTAGACACAGAGATATTTTTTTCAGAAATTTACAAACACATCTGAGGAAAATCTTGATATTCCAGACAGTTTGGCCATATTTTTACCATCACTGTTTCTTACCCTTGTCTATATTTACAACTTACCTCAGCTATTAAAAAGAATTTATAGTCCCCTAACCTAACCCTAACCCTAACCCTAACCATATGTTTATATATGTGTATGTATGTGTGTATATGTATATGTGTATATATGTATGTATGTATGTGTATATGTATATGTATGTGCAT
>JAOVVH010000037.1:1369389-1381365 GCA_028566435.1 Scorpiodoras heckelii
GTGTGTGTGTGTGTGTGTGTGTGTGTGTGTGTGTGTGTGTGTGTGTGTGTGTGTGTGTGTATGTGTACGTGTGTGTGTGTGTGTGTGTGTATGGGTGCACTTGAACAGCACAGCGGTCCCTACAGAATGAGGATCTACCCACAGGAGTACTTCATGGGCCAGATGATGGAGGTGTCTGACGACTGCGACTCCTTCGTGGATCGTTATAAATGGTCTCACGGCTGCATGTCGTGTCACGTGATGGATGGCCACTGGCTCATGTACGAGTTTCCTCACTACAAAGGCAGGATGTGGTACTTCGGTCCCGGACAGTACCGGAACTACAGGCACATGATGGGAATGAGCGGCATGAGGATCATGAGCATGAGACGCATCATGGATTCCTGGTATAACTAAAATGATTTAATGTTAAATCTAGTGAGTCTTAAATAAAGTGAACAAAACACAATGATGGCAGATTTCTGTCTTCCTTATTAAAGTGACAACACTGACCAATGGTGAGATACTAAAAAAATAATATTATATAAATTATATAAATTATACCTAATTTACACAGACACAGTATATACACTAGCTATATGATCCTTAAAACTATAATTTAGTAAACAAGGACTTAAACCTTAAACACATTTTAAAATACATTTTAAGCATTATAGTTAAACTTTATTATTATAAAATTATTATTTAATTATGAATTATTAATATTATAATATTAATTAATTATAAATATTAATTATTATTATTATTATTATATATATACACACACACACACACAAATAAAAAAAAATAAATAATCCAGAAAGTTCAGAAATTATACAACACGTAATTTGCATTCTTTAATTTTGAAATTAAAGTATCATAAGAGGGTCAATTAGAAATGAATAATAAAAAAACATTTTAAAAACATCTGAGAACTTTCCTCTTTTTTATTTTTATTTATTGGTTTATTTTTGTTCTAAAGTAAATCTATTTTCCATTGTGGCTTTATAAAGGGCAGACAGCCATATAAAATATAAACCTTATAAAACAAATAAAGGAAAAAAAAGTCTATAAAATGAAAAAAGCAATATTTGTGCAGCCTCCATAGACTTTTCATTTTCCACGTGAGATGAATGCTAATTCACAACAGCACTTACTGGAGACGTTTTGAAGAACCGCGACACGACCGCAAAGATGAAGCGGCCGAGTCGTTGGATTAGTGGATGTGTTATAATGAGATAATAACACATGCTATAGACAAACATTTAACCCTGACCTCTAACAGCCATTAGCGGATTTCAGTGACTTTTCGTCCACAGCAGTGCTCTAAACTAATCACTGAGCAGTTCTGCAGTGGCTCTGTGTGATGAGGCTCCGCTCTGAACCACTGCTTTCCAATTTCCCATAAAACACCCGCAGGCGTATTGATCACCTTCGGCTCGAACTAGTGTGGCGTTATCCACTCACTCGAGAAGCCTCGAACCTCCACCAGCATTACAATGGCATCAGTATAACAGCAGAGCTGACAATAGCGCAGCTATACATAATAGTAACTATAAATGGATAAAAATATACATAACGTTATGTTCTTTAAGAGATTTACATTGTAAGTGTTGGCAAATTGCTATGATATGAGAGGAATAATACACTTTGGGCCATGATGTTATCAGAAAATAACAGTAACAGTAACCTGGCTACATTACACCAGGACTACAGAATGCTAGACATTATTTTTTGGGTAGATTTAGTTGGCTAATGTTGTACAGACTGACAGGCAGCTAGCCACCCAGCTGTGTTAGCTTCAATAGCAAGCGTCAGTACAAGCTTCTAACTAGAACATGTTATTATCATGCAAACTGATAGGAAGTGTACGTTAGCTAGTGAAGAACCTGCTAGCTATAAATGAAAACTGAAAGCTAGTTGATGAAACACGTATACCTGACTACATGGGGACAATTTAAAGCAAACTAATGAAAAATTATCACTGGCTATATCACTTCACCAGTCCGTTACACTGAAATGGTCACTACAGTATAGTTAGCGACATCAGCATCAGACACTGGAAACAATCCTTTTTATCCCTGAATTTAACTTTTGACTTAATTTAGTCCAGTTTCACAGGACGCATCCTTAATGTACAAATCCAGGTGAGTCGACTATCCAGCTAACATGCTATTAGTGAGTGCGGCTTTTTCAGGATCTAATTCTTGCTTAAAAATAAACCAAATGTTTGGCTATATTGGGTTCGAATATTGGCAGTTTCTTTCTTTCGTGTTTATAGAACTGCGATTAGTGATTTTCAGCACGGATGAGTATCATACTGTATCACCGTCATGCCAATATTTAGCATTATTGCACTATTATATAATTATAAACCAATAATACAAGTTTAGACCTTAAGAAAATAAATAAACAGTGTATGCAAGAGTAATAAATATCAGTTCCATAGCTTAAATATTGGCACCCTTTAAAAGAATGGTCAGAATTGCACACGACAATAATTGTAAGTAATGCAATAGAACTGTCATTGCTCTAAGTAAATGTATTAATTGTATTATAATTAATGCAGTATAAAACAAACAAAGAAACAAACAAAAAATGAACAAATAAATAAAGTGAAATAAAATAAATAAATAAATTCAAATAAACAAACACAAACAAACAGACAAACAAATAAATAAATAAACTAAAAAAAATAATAAAAATAATAAATAAATGAATAAATAAATGAATGTAAATAATCAAATAAATAAAAAATAAACAAACAAATAAACAAACAAATAAATATATTTAAATAAAAAATTAAGAAAAACTAAATAAATGAATAAATATATGAACGTAAATAAAAATTAAATAAATAAATAAATAAAAAACTAAGAAATAAATACATAAATAGATTGAAATAAAAAGTTTAAACAAAGAATGTAATAAACAAAAAACAAACAAACAAATAAAAAAGAAACAAATAAATCAATTGAAATTTTAAATAGAAAAAATAATAAAAACAAAAAATAAGTGAATAATGAATGAATGAACGAATGCAAATAAAAAACTGAAATAAATAAATAAATAGATTAAATAAAAATAAAACAAACAAACAAATAAATAAATACCTAAACAAATAAACATAAATTGAAACAAAAATTAAAACAAACAAACAAATAAAGAGCTTTTTAAAAACGATTTTTCTTTAACACAAAAGTCAGCTAATAAAAAGCAATTATAATTAATTAATATTAATCAAATAAACATTGTAAAAAATAATTAAATACAGTATGATTACCCTCAAGGCCACAATAATCATAAAAAATAATCAATAAAATAAAATGTCAACACAATAATGAATGAATGAATAAAAGAAAGGAAGTCTGGGTTGAAATTTATGTGATGCAGCTTTTATAATGATGGTCGAGGAGGCATTAGTGGTTCTACTAATTTTATTCATTCTCCCAAACTAAAAAAAAAAAAAAAACCCTGTAAACTGTAGTATTTAGGTCATTCTCACTTCATATGAGACCAAAATATTTGTCTTTTTCATGATTTCCTGAAGAGTGCCAATAAATATGGGTTTGACCTTTGCATGTGATAGTTAATATAATGTGATTATCACATTTAATGAATTATTTGGTATTTATATATTTTCATTTCTACAGCTCGTATGTTTTCAGATTGGGTCTCTTGGGTTTGTGAACCTTAAAACTCGAGCAGACACCTTACCAAAGGGACTCGTCTGCCACAGCGTGAGAATGATGATGGATTACTGACACATCCCTTTGATGGAAACTACAGGAGAAATGACCTCAGGGCCGAGCACGGAGCAGCTGACCGTGTAAAATGGAAGAAAAGCCAAAGTCCATTGGACTGTTATGGAGTGAGGTGGAGAAAATTGCTCTCAGTCCTCATGGACCTCCAGCCAGTTCAGATTTTAGCTGTAATCTGTCTCCTAACACTTAGCCAGGTGCTGATCGCTACACGTACGTCTACAGGATCAGAACTAGGTGATAATTGAAGCCTGGTGAGATTTACCGGGGCTGCTTTAGTCTCTGAAATGCTGCTATTTTTACTGTTCTGTACACTACAGAACCCCGAATATAGCAAACAGGATTCAGGATCCAAGGGAAAGATTTTGTACCCTACATGGTTTGCTCATCATTATTTGCTCATAAGGTGCAGCAGCAACAACCATCCTAAATCAGTCTACTGTGGGCGTGTCCCAAACCGCCCACTCTATTCACAATAAACACCACTAAAACACTGTCTTGAACCTGGCACTATAATCAGTCCATTGTGGATGTGTCCCAAAACACAGCTTACTCACAATATAGGGCACATGAACAAGAAGTGTTCCAGACTGCACACTTTACTCACTATACAGGCTACAAAAATGCAATCACAAGAAAATTTAAAACACTTTGTTTGCTCTGTAAGCCACAAAAATCTCTATAATTGCTCTACTATGGTTGTGTCTAAAAAAGCCTACCCATCACAAACACCACTGCAAGTGTCTCATCATCAGTTCATTGTGTTCATGTCCCAAACCACACATTACTCACTATATAGGCCACATAAACACCAACTAAATCAATTGTAGAGGTGTCTCAAACCACAGATGTAACTCACTATATAGGCCATATACACCACAATAAGTGACTTATCATCAACCTATTTTGTCGATGTGTCCCAAACGACAAAATGTACCTGCTATATAGACTGCAGAAATCATCACTAATGTTTACCTAACGTAAGTCAACTCTAGACGTGTCCCAAATGACATCCCCTAATTATTATATAGGCTGCAAACTCTATTGCAAACATCTTACCTGATGTAAATCTGCCTACTGTGCTGTGCAAAAGCAACATGTTACATAACAGACCACTTTTCAGGCTAAACACATAATGAAGGCTGCTGGGTTTTGATACAAAAGAAAAAAAGAAGTAAGTGTGACAGTCAAAGTCTCCAGAAGAGTTGTGGCAGATTCTCCAAGACACTCAGTAAAAGTTAAAAGTTAATTTCCTTATAAAACTGCACACATTGTGAACACCTGGGAACACTGTTTAAGAAAAAGACACCAAATATGGACTTCCTTTAGTTTATTACTGTTTACTGCACTTTATAGTGTTTTTTTTTATGTAGAAACATGTTCACTATTATAACGTCGAAGGCGTCATTGCTTTACAGCGAGTCTTTGTATGTGCCTAAAACTTCTGTCTCGTACTGTACAGTAATTAGCTTTTAAGTTTTACTGAGTGTCTTGGAGAATCTGACACAGCTGCTTTCGTTACTGAACAGTAAAGTTTGGAAATCGAGAATATTTTTGAACTGATTCAATAATTCAGAACTCGAAAAAAAAAAAAAAACCCATCAATAACAAAGGTTGTACCTAAAAACAATAGGATGCCTAAGACTATTACACAATACTGTTCCTTGGTCATGTCCCAAACACACCTGACTCACTATATACTGTATATGGTTCACAGAAATGTTTCATCATTAATGATATGAGAAAAGAGACTGATTTGGTACACATGTAAGGTAGTTTGATGACAGTGAGACATTTTTCAGGGTTTCTACTTGGCGTTTATTGTGAATAGGGTCATTGATTTGGGACGTGACCCAAATCCTAATAAT
Source organism: Scorpiodoras heckelii (assembly GCA_028566435.1). Taxonomy (NCBI): domain Eukaryota; kingdom Metazoa; phylum Chordata; class Actinopteri; order Siluriformes; family Doradidae; genus Scorpiodoras; species Scorpiodoras heckelii. The sequence continues at coordinate 1,374,998 of JAOVVH010000037.1, forward strand.
GTCAGGTATGTATCAGTCATATCTGGTCTTGTTCCTATAAAGACCATATAAGCACCAATGCAAATGTCACACTAATGTCAGGGCATGTCCCAAATCACAAACCATACAGTATGTGACATCATTTAAGTGATGCACTGTGGGATTTCACAACAGTTCGTACACCAGTGAGTCTGTGGTTTAAACCTGATAAAATACAGCAATGCTGGCACTGTGTGACTTTTTGCATTTAAAAAAAAAAAATTAGCTTGTTTGCTTGTTTGATTAAACACGCTTTAAAAGTCGCAAATGGTTCCCTGAGATATCGAAATGAGTCTGAATAGGCTTAAAACGGGGAAATAGAGTGTTTATCGTAAGCCAGAGAAAGCAGAAGAATGAATTTGTTTGTCCTAAATTGCCTTGTCCCATTTGCATGTCTGAAAAAGGCCTCTGCGAAATCGACTTGCACAGAAAATTTGTCAAACAAACAAATCCTCATTCCTCAGAGCAATAAATACTGACGAAGGTTGTGCACATCGGACAGAAGGGAGAAGGCGATATTAAATTTGCATTCAGGTCTGTGAGCAAGCGGCTCATCTCGTCCATGAATGTGATGTTTCAGCAGGAAACAGGCGGCAAGAGGAGCGCGGAGAATCGCAAAATAACCATTATAAATGAGAAATACGAGCAGGAAAAAAACAGCTGCAACCACAATGAGAACACACAAGAGTGCCGAATGTGGTCAGGGGAAAAAAAGGGACATTAAATCACGTGAAGAGATGTTTACAAGATCGAACAAAATGCTCGTAATGGGGAAGGAGGAAAAACAAGTGAGAGAGAAGAAACAGAAAACAGAAAAGGATGAAATGAGAGGATGTCTGAAGCAACTGTTTAGAGATATGGGAGACATATACACTCCCAAATACTGCTGACAGAAAAGATCCTTTACAGAACCTTTCACAGAAGAACTATGGGTGTTTTTGGATTGCTGAAAAAACGACTTTTTTTCCCTTTCCATAAATATTTCATCAAGTGAAAGAATCTTTTTCGTGGTTTACTGTGGTGCCAACAAGAATGGCTGACCAATCATGGACCACAAGGTTCTTTGAGCAACCGAGAAATGATCTTCTCCAATAGTCTTTTAGCAATGGATTAACAAGAGTACTTCTTTGGTTTCTTCACCTTTAACCCTTTTTGACTCATGTGGAACAGGTTCTTGAACTCGTTCCATTCAGGATTCTTGGAACACTGTGCAGAACCATAGCAATCGAGGATGTGTCATGTGTGGAGGCTGTTTCACAATGCAAAGCAGACAAAAACATTAGTACCAAGATCACGGATTACCCACCAGATTTTGTTCTCTTATTTGAGAAATTAGGGTCTTGGTAGGTCCCTCACGGGATCTTGGAGGGAGCGTTGCACAGTCCTCACACTGATGTTTGTTGAGGCCCCAGCATTAAATCATTTACATTTACATTTAAATTTATGGCATTTGGCAGACACCCTTATCCAGAGTGACTTACAGTTATCTCATTTATAGAGCTGAGCAGTTTCAGGTTAAGGGTCTTGCTCAATGGCCAAACAGTGGTAGATTTGAACCCCTGGTGGTGCTGGGATTTGAACCCCTGACCTTCCGATCAGTAGTCCAACGTCTTAACCACTGAGCTACCACTGCCCCTGATCCCGATGTTACTTGAGGCAGTGTTACACGTCTATCACATGAAATGATTCTTGGCAGCCGATGCTGGTCATGTTCACAAAGAGTCTTTTTACAGCCACACTGCTGTCATAAGGTTCAGGTTTTGCCAGAATTCTTGTAGTCATGATTACACCCTTGAAATGCTCATAGGTGAAAATCCAAACTTTGCTTCTACCTCCAAAATGCTATGTCCCATCTCACCAGCTCCAACTATTAAACCGTGTTGAAAATCACAAAATCGTGCTAACTTGCCGTTCTCATGGCGGAAACAGCTCTAGAAGCTTCCATGGATGTCTGTCGCTTTCTACACACACTGACGGACGCAACCAATGATGTTCATAGGTGGTGTTGCTATGGATTTTGCATAGGTTTTCTGGAACTTAAGTGTATATTTGTCTAAAAAACCAAACATGGATCAACTATTAATGCCAAGAAGATGTACAAGACTAGTCTGTGCAATGCCAATGGTATGTATGATGCTTTTATTTCTAGGCACAAAGCCTAAACGTGTGTTAAGGAAACTCTGAATCAGCGAGTAAGTTTCTTAATTTGTCCTATTATATATAAAACGAAGCATGTGGGGAATAAAGGAAATGTTTCATCAGCAGACCACTGTATGCTCTTTTTTCCAATGATTTCTCACTTCCAACCTGTAACTTATGACATGCCCACTACAGTTCACATTGAAAAAACTACTTTTTTTTTTTATTCCAGCTGGGAACCAACTTTTCAGGTTTCAACCCAATTTTTTTTTTTAATGAAATGCTCTATACAGGAACGGAACCTGTTCCACGTTGGTCGAAAAAAGGGCTACTGGTAGAGCCGCTGAGAACAAATGGTCCTTCATGGTCCAGATGCATAACCAGTAAGGTATGTCTGCCGACCTGGCTGTATTTCATCAACTTTCAGAAAGTTTACTGAAAATGAATCTTTGCAGCTTCTCTAGTGGAACCTCTGGCGCTGTTTATCCAATTGTACACATACATGTAAATGGTTTAGCTGAAGAAAGCTCATTGGACCAGAGACTAACTCAGGAATTTAGCAGTTTTTACACTTTTCAGAGACTTTTATTTACCCTCTGATGACTGATCACGTGGTTGTTGAAAAAAATCTCATCATGATGTTAGTCAAAAGCTAACTGCGGTCAACATTTGGTCATTCTAATCATTTTTCTGAACCTTGACCTGGACTTAGAGCTTCACAACAATGTGCTTCTCTCTATGAACACCATTAAAGAACTCTTGTATATCATCTGACACCATATAAGACATTTGCTGCACTCAGTGTTCATCTTCGCACCACTGAATGAAGGTGTGGTGGGTGGGGGGTGGGGGTTATGGGGGTTATTGTCCGAGAGGCTGCTCCGAGAGAAGAGGGGCAGGTGGAGCCAGCAGAGAGTGAGATATATTTCTCACATGTGACTCGTTACTCTAAGCAGACACAGAGCCATGAGTGTGTGCATGTGTGTGCAGTAAAGTCGCTGAAAAGTGATATTTAAGTCAGGACAATAAAAGCAAATTTGTGCCGCTAAAGCCGGTTTCCCCAAAATCTTCGGTTATTGACCCATGCTGGCTTTCTACAGAAGGATTTCTCATTTCCAGCGGCGAGGCACTTCAACAGCAACGCACATCACATTAACGCCATGGCACTTAGCATTACAAATCGTTGCTATGGCAGCGGTGAAGTCGAGAGGATTACGAAGGAAGAACTTGTTTGCATTCTTAGAAACCTATAGAGGCAATGTTCTGCTGTAAACAAGCTTCCTGGATAACTCAGCTTACCATCACAATTCAACAGAGAAACTGGAGTGATTTTTTTATTATTATTATTTGTAAATTATTCATGGGAATCGTTCATTTACACAAGAAATGTGTTATTCATGTGACTAAATGTCAGTCAGCTGTGCCGTGACACCGCTTGGCTGTTTGGCTTTGATTAGGACATGCAAGTTAATCTGAAGATAATTAGCCTTAAAAAAAAAACTTGTCAATCTGGAAGAAATGTTTAGTTGCAAAATAAAGAGAACGCACGCACTATTTGACTAAAAGATTAATAAAGATTGAGGTTTAAACGTGAATAAATTGTAACTGCTTGTACTGGGAAACACAGGACAAATAATATTCTCTAAAGTTTGTTGACACAGACCCTATCACACCCATATGTGCAGATTTATTCCTCCTTCGCTGTTACAATTTCCTATACAGGCTTTCGGCTAGGGGTTGGAGCGTGGCTCTGGGGATTTGTCCACTCAGCCGCGAGAGCATTAGTGAGGTCAGGAACTAGGAGTGTTAAGACCTTTGTGGTGTTTATGCATTTATGTGCTGAATGTTGATGCACAGGTAGACGTGTCTTTTCTTTCAGCTCTAGCCCATTGCCATGCATCTTGTTTCCACCCCTGGCTTCGCCCTGGTTAGACTGATTTCCTTATGGTGACTTTCCATACCACATCGCTAGGCAGAACCCCTCATTATTACCTGTCTATAATCTGTTTTACCCTTTTTGGATTTCACGATTTTCAAAATGTCATAAATTGTGGCGAGTAGGAAGTCAATGCAATTTCTGTTTAGTCATTTTAATCACTGTCCACTAGTTATTAGAGAAAACTTTTTGGGCTTGCTACCCTTTTTTGTATGCTACTGCCTGACCTTGATTGAGGTTATAACAGGAAAAAGAGAGAATGTTAGAGAGACAAAGAGCAAGCCAAGAGTAAAGCCAAGCTGTCAGCACGTTAGGCAACATATTTTATCGGTCAGCTAATTGATTAGGAATTGACCAAGCAGAAGAGAAGCCTTTTAATTAAGGCAAAATAGCACGATGGTGTGTCTTTAAGACAGGATAAGGGATGTAATTACAACTGAGCAAGCAATTAACACTGAGAGGTGGGAAAGAAAGATGCAGAACTAGTAACATGACAGCACTTACAGGAAAAAAAAAAAAATCCCAGGTCTATTTTGCCACAGTATCTAGAGTCAGAAGTTTTGATTGCAGTGTAAAATTAGATGCAGAACCATATTAAAAAAGTGCCAGAAACATTCTTTCTGCTAGCTTCACTATGTAGGTAGTTATGCCGACCTTGTGGTGGAGTTGTGTGTATAGAAATTGTCTTGCACTTACCCTGAAAAGAATGATTTGCAAAGCACACCGAATGGTTGTCCATTTGCTGCAGGCGGAAATCATGCAAGCGTCAGGGATGTGCACGAGGGAAAATAAAATAGGACAAAAAGAAACCTTGAGAAGGATGAGTATGATGCGAATTATCAGGCTTTCATATTCAGTAATTGCATTCTTTTCCCTATGAAAGTGATTTGTAATTGCTCTGTGGTCGTTGATGCCGGTGGAAGACTATGTGTACTTTCTTTTCTTCTCCACCTCTTTATGTCGCAGTAGAGATTGTGCACAGAGTTTTAGTCAGGGTATGATTTAAATGTGTAAACCAAATGTAATGAAAAAGCTTTAGACTCTTAAATCCCACAGCAAACTGTATTATTCATCCTTAAGTACATGATAAACCAGGCAAGTCTGTACACCATGCAATACAAACTCACATACATACATATACTGTACAAATACATACACACGAGTCCAGAATCGTAAGGTTTAATGGCCAGTGCTGATGAATGCTGTGCATTATTAAACCATTAAATTCATTCTGTGAAGTAAGGCATGTAAATAATTCAGGATGGATCGCTGCACTATAGAATTCAGTTGAGATTAATGTAGAGAAGTCATATATTACTACTGCCATATATTATTGGAGATATATATTAAATATGGATGACCACAGGGATATAGGGTTTCCTGGCAGACCTAGATGTACAAAATGTGCATTTTATATTAATAACTTTGGGGAGAAAGGATAAATATGGTGTGTAATGGTGTGATAAATTGTGGAAACGATAAACATCATAGTTTTCAGCATCACGGATGTGATTTCTTTGATCTGTTCTTTTTTGATCACTAACAGGAAGATAAAAGGCCTGGGTCTTTGCAGTTTGAAAGGAATTTAGGAACTTTCAGCACCATTTAATCAAAAAACTAAGCAGGTATGTGTATAATTTTGACCCTGTGTTTAAAAAAAAAAAGAAAAGGAAAAAAAAAGTAAATCCCCTTGTGCTGCCAAAACAGCTCTGAGCTGTCTAAGCATGGACAAAGGTTTGCTTTTTGCATTTGCTGGCTTGCCTTCTTCCAATAGTGCATCCTGGTGCCATCTCTTCAACAGGAACGTGACACACACAAACACCCAGCCAGCCACATGATGTAAAAGAAAATGTGATTCATCAGACCAGGCCTCCTACTTCCATTGCTCCATGGTCCAGTTCTGATACCCACATACTGTTTGCAGGCTGGGGACAGCATGGACACTCTGACTGGTCTGTGGCTATGAAGGTCTATGCGCAGTAAGCTGTGACGCATATAAACCCCATTTGCAGAAATGTTGGATGCAATACTAACTGAAATCTACAATTTATTAATTCACTTGAACGTTTATTTAACATTTCAGTCTTGACAAACTTATACTATTTGTTAAATAGAACTACATTTAGAAATTTATGGCTGCAACACTCAGAATAGTTGGGACAAAGGCGTGTTTCTCACTGGGTCACATCACCTTTTCTTTTAATTATACTTTATAATCATTTGGGAATTCAAGATACTAATTAATGCAGTTTTGCAAGTGGAATTTTTGCCCATT
>JAOVVH010000037.1:1486294-1500058 GCA_028566435.1 Scorpiodoras heckelii
ACACACACACACACACACACACACACACACACACACACACACACACACACACACACACACACACACACACCATTCTTCCAAAAGACATCCTAGCAATTCACCACCACCTTCTCTACACCTCTAACTTCAACTTTTGCCTTGTTTTCCAGTCCGCTCCAGTCCCTAATCTCTTCCGATTCTTTCCTTTTGTTTTTCTTTGCTGTGTGTTGACGTGCCCCAGACATTTCAACTCCCATTATAGATCGTGTCCCAGACAAAGCAAGAGCAAGACATGTGTGCGATGGCCTTGGAGAATATTCATCTTCAGCCTTTCTTTTCTCACAGCACTGTGTCAATCAAAACGAAGATGTACCCAAGTGGTCAAACCTTTTTGATTTCCCTCATTTGATGAATCCTTGTCGTCCAGACATCATAAAGCTTGGCTCTTTTCCTCTGAGATCCATCAACTTTAAAGATGAACAGTGTCACTCTGTCTTTGGTCAAGATTTTCCCCAGGCCAAACAGTTTTAAAGCAAAAACATTATTGATCCATCTGTAAACTTGGATCAGAGGATTTCACACAACCAGTGGTGGAAGAAGTATTCAGATCCTTTACTTAAGGAAAAGCAGCAAAACATCACTCTAAAAAAATACTAACAAATAAAAATCTTGCTTATGTAAAAATACATAGAATTACCAGAAAAACTGAGCTTATGTAAAATCCATAGCAACTTCACCTGTGCACATCATTGGTTGTGTCCGTCAGTGTGTATATAAAGCCACAGACATCTATGGAAGCTTCTTGAGCTTTTTTTCCACTGTGAGAACGGCAAGTTATCACGATTTTGTGATTTTCAACATGGTTTAGTAGTTGGAGTTAGTGAGATGGGTCACAGCATTTCGGAAGTAGAAGCAAAGTTTGGATTTTCATGCATGAGCATTTCATAGGTGAACCGTGACTACAAGGATTCCGGCAAAACCTCGAACTTATGACAGCAGTGTAGCCATTAAAAGACTCTGTGTGAACGTGACCAGCGTCTGCTTGCAAGAATCGTTTCAGGTGATAGGCGTGTAACACTGCCTCAAGTAACATCAGAATTCAATGCTGGGTCCTCAACAAACATCAGTGTGAGGACTGTGCAAGTTCACTCCAAGATCCCACGGGGGACCTACCAAGTACATACCAAGTATATACCAGTTTTTCTGGTACTTCAGTGTACATCAGTATTAGCAGCAAAATGTAGTTAAAGTATTAAAGAAGAAGTGCTGGCTTGGTTCCTCTGACTAATATATTATTATATATGACATCATTAGATGATTAATACTGAAGCATCAGTGTGTAAGCAGCATGTTACTGTTGTAGATGTGGAGCTCGTTTAGTTTGAACTACTTTATATACAATTTTATATACCGGGACACCAGATAAACGAGGGGTCGAGGTGTCTTTTTATCTAATCTTTGACTTTTGTTGAGTTATTGGATCGTTTGAATATTTATATTTATTATTCATGAAACCATGTGAGAAGTCTAGAGGGAAAAATCACTATTTGGTGGAGCTGTTAACAAACTCATAGACATCTTACTACACATTGCTTTTTGGAAGACATCAGACAGCACAAAGGTTGGAAACCACCATTTAATCTGTAACTATGTGCTGTATTTTAAAATATTCTTATATTATATATTGTGTAAAATATTCATCTTAAATGTAACTAGTAACTAGAGGTGTCAAATAAACATAAGGGGGTAGAAAGTAGAACATTTCCCTCTGAAATGTAGTGAAGGAGTATAATGCAAATAATATATGCAAGTATATTAAAAGTACTTCAAAACAGTACTGAAGCACAGCACTTGAGTAAATGTATTTAGTTATTTTCCACTACTACACACAACCATTCTTGATTGCTCTAGGGTCCAATGATCATATATACCACCGTTTCATTGGAATGACGTGGAATAGACCTTTTTTTTTAATCTTATTTAATGCATACTCACCATCCCACCATCCTATAGCTCAGATTGACTATAAATATCAAACAATCAAACTTCTATCAAACTTGACAGTGAATTGCCTGAGGATGAACTGCCCCATGATGTTGCTACCACTGTTTGAAATTTAGGACAGTGTTTACTGGACTGGCATTTTGACTGAGATCTGAATTGAAGCAGACTTTATTTATTATTGAAGAACTGCTGAAGTGGAACACTCAGATTAAGAGGATTTGCTTCTATGCCTCTTGTATTGGAGGCATCCAATAACCATGAAAACCACATGAAATGCAACAAGAAATATATCACATATACCACAGTAAGTGAAGATAGCGAGGTCCCAAAGGTCATGTTAAGAAGTGAGAATAGCTCAGTGTTCTTGGTTTGGAGATCCTAAAGCTCAGGGTTTTTTTTTTTTCCATCTAAACCATTGAACAACCATGAACTGTGCCATTAAGCAGCCATGGTTGTTTGAGTTCTGGACATTTACTATTATGGTCTGACTTTGGGGATGCTTGGGCATCTGTTTTCAAAATAAATGTATATTTTAATGAAGGATTGCTGAAATGGGACATTCAGATTAAGAGGATTTGCTTCTAGATCTCTTGTTTTGGAGGCAACCAATAAATGTGAAGACCACCATTTCCATGAAATGCAACTAGAAATATATATACAGTAGTGAGTGAAGATAGAGAGGTCCCAAAGGTCACGTTAAGCAGTGAGAATACCTCACTGAATTGGGCGTCTTCCCCTTAGCTTGGAGATCTTAAAGCTCAGGTTTGTCCTTCTACCACTGATCACGCTTCCAATAGAACCATTGAAAGATGAACTGTGCTGTTAAGTGGCCATTGTTGTTTGCTTGGGGATCTATTTCAAAATAAATTTATTTACTACTGAAGGATTGCTGAAGTGGAACACTTGGATTAAGAGGATCTGCTTCTATAGCTCTTGCTTTGGAGGTATCCAATAACCATGAAGACCACCATTTTCATGAATTGCAACCAGAAATATACACTGCTCAAAATATTACAGGAACACTTTTTAATCAGAGTATAGCATCAACTCAGTTCAGCTTCCGGGATATTGATCCAGTCTGTTAAGTAGCCTTAGGGGTGTTGTTAATCAGTTTCAGCTGCTTTGGTGTTAATGAAATGAACAACAGGTGCACTAGAGGGGTAACAATGAAATGACTCCCAAAACAGGAATTGACATTTTGTTCCTCCTCATCTTTTCTGACTGCTTTTTTTACTAGTTTTGCAGTTGGCTAGGGTCAGTGTCACTACTAGTACCATGGTGCAGTACCTGGACCCTACAGAGGATGCACAGGTAGTCCATCTCCTTCATGATAGATCATCAATATCTGCCATTGCCAGAAGGTTTGCTGTGTCTCCCAGAGCAGTATTAAGAATATGGAGGAGATTTCAGGAGAGAGCTGGACAAAGCCATAGAAGGTACTTAACCCCTCAGCAGGACCGGTGTCTGCTCCTTTGTGCAAGGAGGACCGGGATGAGCATTGCCAGAGTCCTACAAAATGACCACCAGCAGGCCACTGGTGTGAATGTGTCTGAATAAACAATCGGAAACAGGCTTCATGAGAGTGGCCTGAGGGCCCAACTTCCTGTAGTGGGCCCTGTGCTCACTGCCCAGCACTGTAGAGCTCGATGATATTTGCCATAGAACACCAGAATTGGCAGATCTGCCACTGGTACTCTGTGCTTTTCACTGATGAGAGCAGGTTTCACCTGAACACATGTGACACACGTGACAGGGTCTGGAGATGCCATAGAGAACATTATGCTACCTGCAACATCAGCAACCATGACCGCTTTGGTGGTGGGTCAGTGATGATCCAGGGATGCATATCCCTGGAAGGATGCACAGCTCTCTACAGGCTAGACAATGGCACCCTGACTGCTATTAGGTATCGGGATGAAATCCTTAGACCCATTGTCAGACCCTACACTGGTGCAGTGTGTCCTGGGTTGCACAACAATGCCTGGTCTCATGTGGCTAGAGTATGCAGGCAGTTCTTGGAGGATGAAGGACTTGATACCAATAATTTGTTTTCCCATTGAGATCTGATGTGCTTTCAAAGTGTTCCTTTAATTTTTTTGAGCAGTATATATACAGTAGTGGATGAAGATAGAGAGGCCCCAAAGGTCATGTTGAACAGTGGGAATACCTCACTAAATTGGTCTTCTCCTTCTTAGTTTGGAGATCCTAAAGCTCAAGTTTTACCTTCTGCTATTGAACAACCTTCCAATAGAACTACTGAAAGATGAACTGTGCCGTTAAGCAACCATTGTTGTTTGAGGTCTGGACATTGTTTACTCTTTGGGCTGGCTTTGGGGATCTGTTCCAAAATAAACGTATTTATTATTGAAGGATTGCTGAAAAGGAACACTCGGATTAGGAGGATTTGCTTCCACAGCTCTTGATTCAGAGGCATCCAATAATGCTACACAGCACTATATCCATCATATTACACTAGACATATCTACAGAGAAAAGATAGTGAGGTCCAAAAGGTCATGTTGAACAGTGGGAATACCTCATCTGATTGGTCTTTTTGGTTTGGTGATCCTAAAGCTCAGGTTTTTCCTTGTAAGCCTCTGAAAATCCAACAACCTTCAAATAGAACTATTCAGAGAATAACTATACCAGTTAGTGACCATCACTGTCTGAGTTCTGGGCATTGTTTACTTTTTAGGCTGGGGACCTGCTTCAAGGCAAGATGTATTTATTATTGAAGAGCTGCATAAGCGGAACACAGGGATCATGAGGATATACTTCTACAGCTCTTGATATATACTACACAGTAATACACGGCACTGTTCACATCAAATGTACCTAGCAATATATAATATATATGGCCACAAGGTTCAGGGATTCTTGAAGAGGAATACTTGTATGAGAAGGATTATTGACAATACAACATAGCATAAAGAATCAAGAGAGACAAGAAAGATACCTGTTTCAAATGTTTTGTTAAATCACTTGATAGCTTTATTTGATAATGTTTTGAAAAAAAATCTCATTGCTTAGAAATCCTAATGCTCAGGTCTTTACCATCAAGATCCATCAACCTTCAATAAACATTAGTTGCGGATGAACCATGCCACCATCAGGTACTGTCTTCTCTTGACCGTCATGTACTGTCTTTGATTTGGGCACTTGTAATTTCTCTACAATTGCTGAAAATGAACACTTGTTCAAAGGAATGCAAAACCAAGTGGAGTTAAAGAAAAGAAAGAGATGTTTGTTGCTCCCCAGAAAAGCTGAAGCACCTTGTTTGATCCACAACTTAGTCGCTTACTAATGCTCGGATGTTTCCCAGTAAAATTTCAAAGATCTCCAAAACTTTATCAATATTATTTAAGCTTGAACTGCACCATGAAGTGGGTTTAAACATATTGTTGGATATTGCTTTCTTTTTTAATTGGATTTGGAACAGCATTTTTTAAAATAAAATGTTTTGAAGGAAAAGTTCAGCCTTCCAGGATGTACGACTGCTGAAGAGGAACACTTGGATCAATACAGAATATACAAAGACATGTTTCTAGTGCCATATTGAATAGATAAAGCACCTTGTTTGATTGGTGGTGGAGACCTTCAAGCCCCTTCCAAGCTCCCTAAGATCTACCAACCTTCAGATAACATCACTGAACTTCTCGTCACTGTGTGGACCACAGAACATGTTTGCACCAAACTTCCTTCATGAACAAACAATTTGAACAGAAGTTATTGATTTACATCAAGGATGGACTGCTGAAGAGGAACTGTAGGATCAGGACGATTTGCTCCAACAGCTCCTGCTTCAGATATGTTCAATAATGACCCTCACCACTGTTTCAGTGAAATGTAACTAGGAGAGCAAGAGAGAGAAGATAAAGAGATCCCCAAGGTCATGTGGAGCAGCTAGAAGGTTTCAGAGATTCTCAAGTTAAGCTATGTTCTCTATTTGCTCAAATCCACAAAAGATCTATCAACCTTTGGAAAGCAGCATTCAAAAATGAAGTATAGCATGAAGAACACTCTGGGGGTGTTGTCTGGTTTTCTTTTCACTTTGGAGATGATTGGGACAAAACTGTCTTCAGACCAAACAGTTTTCAAGCAGCACTTATTGATTTAGCTCCAGGCTGAAGGATTGCTCAGGAGGAATACTTGGATTAGGTGGATTTGCTGCAACAATTCTTACTTTAAAGAAAAAAAAATCAGGCCCTTAAACGATGCACACATCTGTTTCAACAGAACTAGAGGGAAATGACTAGAGAAGTGAGAAAGGAACAGCACCATTATCTAGACAACCTACAGAGATCATAGGGAAAGTCTGAAGTTGTACTTTGTCCCTGGTTTCTTTGAAACTTGTGTAAATTTGAATTTTGACATAAAACTTGATATATATTACGACAGAGTGAAAATGTATTTCTCTTTTTCTCCCTCTGATTCAAACCACATTCATAAATAATCAAAGAAAGGGATTTTTTTTTTTTTAAGTAAAGTCATCCCATCCATATCAATGTGCACAACATGATATGTAGAAGAAGAAGAAGAAGAAGAAGAAGAAGAAGAAGAAGAAGAAGAAGAAGAAGAAGAAGAAGGAACCTTACTAAATAAACCTTACTGCATATTGAAATTTGGTTCTTTACATATCCCAGCTTGTTAAGAAGTTAGGGTCAGAGTTCAAGGTCAGGCATGATATCACACCCCTGGAGCAGGGAAGGTTGAGGGCCTAACAGTGGCAACTTGGTTGTACTTGGGCTTGAGCCCCAGACCTTCAGATAAGAACCACAGATTTTTAACCATTACACTGCCACTCATCACTATTGAGTCTCCATGGCATTAAATGTACAAGAAGCTATGCAGAGTCCAAGTAATATGACAAGTGTAAGACAAGAGCAATGTACAGAACATTCTGTGGAATCATAATAAAAAGTGCATTGATAGCCATTAAAATACAAAGTGGGGCAGTGGTAGTAAGTTAGGACTACTGGTTATTGATCGGAAGGTCAGGAGATCAAGCCCCAACATAAAGGCTGCCACCACTGGGCCCTTGAGCAAGGCCTTTGACCTGCCACCCGACCCAGCTACCAAGGGGTGCAATGCACACACTGTGCCAGTCCTAAGCCCGGCCAATGGGAGGATTATGTCAGGAAGGTTATCCAGCATAAAAACCTGCACCAGATCAAGACACAATGACCCCAAGAATGGGAGCAAGCCATTAAAAAATGGAAAAAAGGAAAACAATGTGATCAACCCAGTATCCACTAAACGAAACAGATAAAGAAATGTCATTGTTGAAACATTATCTTGCATTTATGGGGACTTTTGTAGGATAGAGACATTAAATGATCATAGGAAGTGGTGCACACATAAAGGTTAAAAGTAGCATTAGGACAGTGGTAAAGTACGGTGAACACAGCAGCGCAAAATGCAAGTGTGTTACAATGGAGCAACTCTTTTAGGGGAATTTTTGTGCCTCTGCTTAAAAATCTCAACGGTGCGACCAATATGGGTTCTGGGTTTTAGTTCAGAAGAGAAAAATAATAAGATGCACCTTTTGGCCCACAAACAGCCGGCCATTTTCATAATTACACAAAGGAATTGGATGTCATTGAAAACAGACATTGAGAGCATGCTAATTTAAACTATCCTGAAAACGTACATGGCACACAGTGCTGCTCTGGTGCATTGGGAATGCAATGATCACAAACAGTGCATGATAAAGATGGGATTGTCTTAAAAACTGTGAAAGCAAAAGAAAAAAAAAAGAGAGTGAGACATCAGAGTAGCTCTGAAAAGAATAAGAATGAATATAAATGAAGTCTGCACCGCAGATCACACTGTAACTCTTTAAAATTTTTTTTTTTTCATTCTTACAAAACACGACCCCAGGGACAGAATCGCACATGCGGGACACCAGGGTTCATGTGCCTTTACTTTCAAAAGTGCCTAGAATAGAATTTCATTAGGAGGGCACCAGGTGACAGGGCGTAATGAGGAACCGTAGGAGTCCCATGATGACACGACTTCGTCTTTCATTCCACCAGCTCCAATTTATTTTCCCCAGCCACCAAAAAGCCTCAAATCTTTCACTCGGCCGTCTATTCGATAATAACCCGCTGGCCATGAATGTGACTGTCCTTAGCAGGAGAAGAAGACATCACGGGTGTGTCATTCGGAAGAATCCGGAACGTGAGACTCGCTGCAATTATCAGTCTTTCAGTGAGTCGATGGTCAGGACAAGACTTCCTGCTTGATAAAAAGACATTTCTTTGTTGAAACAGCATCCTGTAATGGACTTGTTAATTGCACAAAGAAGACTTGTTGATTGTACGCTGACAGTTAGCGGAGACGCTTTGCTTGGACCATTTTCACCTAACTAATTACGACAGGCTGTCAATGACCAAACGCTCCGACTCATCCACGGCAGAATGAATTTTATAAACCGACTGCAGAGAAATAACATTCATAGACCCGAATTAGATCATGGGCTTCAGTGATTATCATGTTTTTCACCATAATTTTTGAGGCATATTTCCATCATGAAATCCTACTCACCAAAATCTTCATTGATTTCTTTTTTTTTCTTCCAGCATGTATAATCAGACTGAACATTTTGCACGCATTCCCTTTTGTCATGCATCTTCTAGATGCTTAAAAGTCCATTTTGCATCACACAACAAGTCTTATAGATGTAAAGAAAAGCTTTCTCACAGAAGAGCTTTCAGAATCGTGACTCATAACATTTTCCAAGCTTATTTTTTAATAAAAGCCATAATTAACCCAAAAAAATATAGCCCATTTTCACTTCCAAATACTTTGTATTCAAGATGACCTACATTCGTTCTTTATTCTATATGGAACATGAGATTAGGGGAAGATAAATAATAAGCTGGTCAGCTACATATTATGCAAAATAACATAATTACCCATTAACAGATATTCTGAATGAATGTTCCTGTTATAAAACTGTTTAGGATGATTATGTCTTTGGTTGCGTCCTGGTTAAATACTGAAATGTACTGTACGTAGAGTCCTTACTCAGTCCAGAGAGCTTTACAAAGACTGCTATGAATGAGATTATGATAAAACACGTATAAAGTAGACACCCCAAGTGTTAAAGCTTTTGGTGCTTTCTGTCAACAGATAATCACTAGAAATATGCTTTAAAATAAATAGTTTATATTACTAATGCATAATTTAGGGTTACATTTGGCTTCAGTAAACAAGCTCAATTAATACAAGCGTAGCACAACAATTTGTGTACCTTTTGTGTAGTAATTCTGGTTTGTCGATGTTAATCAAGATAATAAATAATGTCAAATAGTTACATGAGGAAGCATTATTTTCAAATAATTATCTTTATACTGAAGTACCAGAAAAACTGGACTGGAGCGTATGCAAATTCATAGTAACACCACCCATGAACATCACTGGTTGCATCCACCAGTGTGTATATAAAGCGATAGACATAGGAAGCTTGTAGAGCTCTTTCCATTGTGAGTATGGTTATCACGTTTTTGCGATTTTCAACACAGTTTAATAGTTGGAGCTCGTGAAATGGGTTATAGCATTTTGGAGGTAGAAGAAGTTTGGATTTTCACTAGTGCTGTCACACGTAATTTTTTTAAAAATCACGTTAATCACGCGCGCGTAGGTATGAATGTGTGCGTGAGTGTGTGTTGGCCATGTGATGGACTGGCGACCTGTCCATGGTGTACCCCGCCTTCGCCCAATGACGCTGGGATTGGCTCCCGTGACCCCGACTAGCGGGATAAAGTGGAAGATGATGGATGGATGGATGTTAATCACGCAAAAAAATTGTAATCATGCATTAATCATGGTTTTAAAGCACATTTTGATTTGTGTTGTACATGCGGGTCGGCATCGTACAGCCATTGAAAATGTTTTTGCCGTTTATCACTGGTCTATTTTAAAAGAAACGACTGTTGAATGTTGCCTCATTATTCAGTTGACTTTATTTGATAAAAGTGAAATATTACAGATGATTGATGCCTTTTCATTTTTTATACTTAAAGGGAACTGTACAGTGTGTAGGGAGCGAGGGAACATGGGTATATCACTTCACCGGAAGTTCTGTTGTGCTGCTGCTATGTGGTTGGCTGATCAAATTTTACCTCAGAGACCCGCCTCTGCAATGGAAGGGGAGGAGTTTGTGTATGTGTTATGTGGATCCGTCGCTCATTAAACTGATGTAATGTTCTTCATTGTTCCCTTCAACCTTTATCAATGTTTATGACAGCTAGCGAGGTAGATCAGAGCACGAGAAGAGACAACCACAAATACATTACAAAGTTAAAATACATCACCCAAGTTCATAGGCATTTCGTCATATTTATTTCAAAAGTGCCTACAGCATGTAAAATGAGTCTGAACAGTGTTGTTAGATTTATCGTGCTAAATACAGCCGAGTGCTGTAATGACGGCTCGATCCGGAGGCTGTCCGCTGTTGATGACGTTGCAGGGCGTTTCAAATAGAGCCGTTTTAGTGACCGAGTTCCCTATGAAGTGCCCTTGGGATTCTGTACCCTGTGTAACGTGTAGGGAGCAGGGATACAGATTAGGGACACTCGCGATTGGAATGCAGCCTAAAACAAGTAACGTAACGGTAATTTCGGAACGTCAGAATGTGTTCACTGACGATGCCGCTTGTTTGTGTAATTGAACTCATTTTTAATCTGCGTTATCGCGATCAATTCGTTAAGGAATGCGTTAACGTTAATTAGACAGCATTAATTTTCACGTATGAGCATTTCAAGGGTGAACTGTAACTACAAGAATTCCAGCAAAACCTCGAACTTATGACAGCAGTGTGGCCGTAAAAAGACTCAGTGTGAACGTGACCAGTGTCAGCTGGCAAGAATTGTTTCACGTGTTAGACGTGTAACACTGCCTCAAGTAACATCGGAGTTCAATGCTGGGGCCTCAACAAACATCGCAATGAGGACTGTGCAATGTTCCCTAAAAGTTCCCATGGAACTACCAAGTATTAACTGCTTTTTACCAGTATACCAGTTTTTCTGGTACTTCAGTGTATGCTTGTTTTATTGTAATCAAATTGTATATTCAAGATAGTTGCACTAAGGAATCATTTTTCTTCCATTTAATGATTAATTCTTGTTTATTCTTTTCCTTTGGCTGTAAATGTATATTTATTTAGAGTATACATATTTATGGCTCCAATTAAAACCATGATCTCAATCTCAGTTCTGTAAACTGTAGCAATATTTGAAGCAAGATGCAGCACAAACAGATGAAGTAATCTTTCGTCCTGTAAATAAGTGCTTTTGCTTTAATAGAGGATTTTGTCTAATGGCTGAGTCCTCTTACTTTTAAACAGAGGAGCTTCTGTGGTGATATGACAGGAATTAGCTCTGGGGAAATACAGATGGAAAGAGAGAGCATTAAACTTTGATAAATGTCAAGCTTTTTTGGCTCGGTCCTTCCCAAAGACTTTAACAGTCCTCCTCTGAGACGAGAGGAATCAGTCTGGACCGACCGACGGTCAGCCGTTAATTAAGTAGGCGGTAAAAAAGACACAGTGTCAAGATCCCTACCTTATGCTCAAATGCTAAAGGGAGGTTTGAATTGTCTAATTAGGCTGCTGACTAAAAGTTTGGTTGGTGGAGTGCTTCTAACTTTCTCCAGGAAGTAGTGGGCAAATCAAGCTGTTTGAAGAAAAAGCCATTAGCGCTTCACCTTCTTTTTTTTATAAGTGGAAATAAAAATCTTTAAAAGGTCTTTAAAAAGGAAAAGGAAGCTTTGTAGCCAGTAGTGGGGCCAAAGTGTTTCAAAAGCTCTCCAGAGCCGTGAGGTACACCTTCACAGAGTCTCCATAAAATGCAGATGTGAACAGTGAGGTTTTAAAGTGTAGACACGTCTCTACGACTCCCACGTGCACACTCGTGCATTAGCATCGTTCGCATGCTTACGTGTGCTATGTGACTCATTTCTGTTTAACGGTCTTCCTTTGATAATGTTCGTTTTAGCTTTTTAAGAGTATTTGCTCACCGGTTTTGCTTGGTTGCAGGTAACAGAGACGAGGACTGGCCCTCTCGGCTGCAGCACCTACGACAACCTGGACTCGGTGAGCTCGGTGCTGCTACAGAGTCCGGAGAGCAAACTGCACCTGCAAGGTAAGTCTAAATCTGCATCCTGGTCTTGTCCTGGAATTAAAAACTTAATCTCTGGTGTGGCTGGGGTAGAGACGTCAGTCGCTCAGGGGCCTGGGATGAGCAGATTTCATATCAGGGTTATTAGTTTTTTATTCCTAGTTGCTCTGTAGAGTAATAAGTTAACTCTCTACTCCTTGTTGGACTTGTTCTTTATGAAAGTAGCTCGGTTTATACTTTATGCTGGTGTAACACACCAAAATGTTTGACACTATACAGTGTATTATTTCTTCTGCATTTATTAGCCATTCATTATATGTCTGTAAATCTGAATTTCTGACCTCTGATTAGGAAAAATGCCCCTTCGATTTGTAAATCTCTTCTCGGAAAGGCAGGAAGGTCTCCTTAATCCAAAATCCAGCATATGACAGACAACATGTCAACATGGTCACTAACAACATAATTAAAATATCATGTCACTACTTTATTTACTTTAGATCAAGCACCGCAGATATGATATTTGGTTAAATGTATAACCCTGACCATAGAGTTTGCAGTTGTGAGAAGGTAAATGCATCATGATCATTAATGTTAGGTGGCTAGTTTGTTGCTAATAAAACACACCTACTTTTATGGAGGCACTTTGCCCTTGAAAATACGCAGTTCTGAGCTCTGACTTCCCAATCCCAAATTAAGACGAACACAGTATTTTGTTCAGCCAGCAAGCTTTATCTTTATTTTTTTATTTTTTATTTTTTACAAGCGGTCTTGATGTAATTCTCAGTAACAAAAGAGGGTTTCAGGAAGCACTTAACACTATATCAGAAACAATCTAACGCCACTGAACGAGTTTATCGGCATGTTCACTGAGTTTACAAGCTGAAAGGAAACAGACGTTGGAGTTCTCACTCAAGTTAAATTGAATACATATACTGTATATACATACAAGACCAATGTAATTGAATGCTAAATATAAAAAAGATATTGTAGATATTGTATTAAGGTTGAAATAAATCTTCATATAGAAGTTAGCGCACTGGTGTAAAGTTTGAAAGTACAACAAAAATCGAATGACAGATTAAAGGAAAACAAAAACAGTTAGAAAGTATTGGGCCGTCTCGAGCCACCTGAACGGCTTTAATGAACTTTAGTGTTGAAGCTACAAGTGTTTGATGGTGAAGGCAACGGAATATCATTTACATTATTTTGCTCATCAATGAACCCTGGGGATGGTGACGGGGGTGGAGTCATGATGGAAAAGACCACACCCACCAGAATAGAAATGGAGCTTTCAATTTCTCCTTAATTTTATGTGTTTACTCTATATACTGTGTTAATATTTAATTTAATTTTATTTAATTTACTCTACATACTTTGCTAATATTTAGTTTAATTAAAATTAATTTTATTTAATTTTATTTTGTTTAATTTAATTTTATTTTATTTACATTCTGTCTGAATATTTAATTTAATTTAATTTTGTTTTATTTTATTATTCTTAAGCCTAACCAGGGACTACAAATTATCTTAAGCTAGATGCCCTGTAGGGCGGCACGGTGGTGTAGTGGTTAGCACTGTCACCTAACAGCAAGACGATCCGGGTTCGATTCCCGTTCTGTCCGGGCCGTTCTGTGTGGAGTTTGCATGTTCTCCCCGTGCTT
>JAOVVH010000037.1:1621314-1636769 GCA_028566435.1 Scorpiodoras heckelii
AGAACATGCAAACTCCACACAGAACGGCCCGGACTGGGAATCGAACCCCGATCGTCTTGCTGTGAGGCGACAGTGCTGACCACTACACCACCGTGCCGCAAGAGTTAAAATATCTTAGATAATGTTAAGTATTGTAAGACTATACATGGTAGGTCCGCCACGGGATCTTGGAGGGAACGTTGCACAGTCCTCACGCTGTTGTTTGCTGAAGCTCCAGCATTGAATTCTGATGTTACCTGAGGCAGTGTTACACGTCTATCACGTGAAACGATTCTCGCCAGACGACGCTGGTCACGTTCACAGAGAGTCTGCTGTCGTTAAGTTTGAGGTTTTGCGAGAATTCTTGTAGTCACGGTTCACCCTTGAAATGCTCAAACCTGAAAATCCAAACTGTACTTCTACCTATAAAATGCTATGACACATCTCACGAGTTCCAACTATTAAACCGTATTGAAATTGGCAAAATCGTGATAAATTGCCGTCTTATGACGGAAACAGCTCTAGAAGCTTCCACAGATGCAACCAATGATGTGCATAGGTGGTGGTGTTGTGTATTTTGCACAGGTACCAGTTTTTCTGGTACTTCAGTGTAAGTTGCCTATTCATTGGTTCATTTCAGTGCAAAGTTATAGATCAATCGGAAATCTGTTGTCAGCGATTCCTTTATTTGTGTCACGGTTGCTATGGTGACAGAAATCATGTGCTTGTGCTTGCTTTGGTTTCTGTTTTGGCTTGTTACCTCATCACCTCTCGGTTCTCTTCTCTGTCTGTGAATCTTTGTCATGACTCATCGGATGTTACGATGCATTTCTGAGCCTCTTGGTTTTTTGATTTACATTTTAAGCTATGCTTAAGGCTTCCCAAGGCTGTTCCTTGATCCAAGCACAGATGTTTTACACAGTTATACTTTTGTCACTGTTATTCCTTGTATGTGCGAAGGGATTTTGATCCTGATTCTGATTAAACCTCAACCCCCACCCCCTGCACCCCCACTCTGACCTCTGATTGATTCCTAGATTGCCCTTAATAAAGCCCATGCTGAGTAAATGCACTTGCATCCTGCCTCATCAGCTTGTGATTTCCTTCTGATTGCATGACACACATTTGACAAATGTTATGCTTCCATTTATTAGAAGCATTAAATAGTTTTAGATGTCTGAATGTAAATGGGTTTGTTGTTGCTTTTTTGTATCATCATCATCCATTCTGAACAGCTTTACTGTACAACTGTACATGGTATAATATTATTACAGAATTAAATCAATAATAAAATAACTTAGGTTTACTTTTCTGAAGCAACAAATTCCACGAGTGAGATGTTAGAGCTTTATTTCTTTCTTTTTTTCAGCACATCAAAGACTTTTTCCTGTTATTGGACCTGAGCAAGGCTGCACGTCTAAAACGTGCCTGGACCCTGCTGGCTGCTTTTTTCAGGATTAAAGCTGTGTGATGTAACAGCGTGTCTGTGTGGTGGTGTGTTTTATGTCTGAAAACTCCTGCAGTGTGTGTTAATAAAGTATTAATGGGGACTGTCCTGTTTATAATAAACCCCTCATGAGCTCTTTATGCCTCAATTCATGAAAATGTGTCTTTGGTAGAGTTTCTAAAATCTATTTTAAAGACTCACGTTCAACATTCACGTTCAGTTTTGCAGGTTCTAGAGTGAATGAACTGTAAATTAAGGAATAGGAAATTAATTACACGTATTTATGCCAATGGAGGGCAGAGAGCGTTTATTTACAGATGCTATGCTGCAAAACTAAATGCATACTGTATGACATCATGTGTATGTCATCCTATGAATTATTCATGTGGACAAAATGTATATATAAAATACACCGAAGTATCTTCACCCATGAAATGCTCATACGTGAAAATCCAAACTTTGCTTCTACCTCCGAAATGCTATGACCCGTCTCACCAGCTCCAACTATTAAACTGTGCTGACAATCACAAAATCGTGATAACTTGTCATTCTCATGGTGGAAACAGATCGAGAAGCTTCCATAGATGTCTATCGCTTTATATACACACCTGTGGACGCAACCGATGATGTGTATAGGAGGTGTTGCTATGGGTTTTGTGTAGGCTTCAGTACCAGTTTTTCTGGTATGTCAGTGTAGCTGGTGGGCAGTGTAGCTCAGTGGTTACGACGGTGGACTACTGACCAGAAGGTTCGGAGTTCAAATCTCATCACAGCCAAGCTGCCACTGCTGGGCCCCTGAGCAAGGCCCTTAACCCTCACGTGCTCAGTTGTGTAAATGAGATAACTGTAAGTCGCTCTGGATTAAGGGCGTCTGCCAAATGCCATAAATGTAAATGTAAATAAATGTATCATTTGTAAAAAAAAAATTATAATAATAATAAAAAAATCAAATTCACATTAAATAAATCACTGAATCCCAGGGTCAGAAAGCTACAGTTTTAAGGAGTATTATTTCATGCTAGTTTCAAGTTTCCTGGAAATCCTGGAGCAAGACTTTTCTTTCCTTTTGCTGACCTCCAAAAAAAAAAAGAAACCTCTTTGATGACATTGGTAAACAAGTTTTTTTCAAACCCTTCTGTCTGAAACTTAGGAAATGAGGACTGCGTTGCTGTTGGAATATGTGACATAACTGGGAACCCTGTCGTCTGGACTTGTCCATCTCTCTGTAGTAATTTGTTCTTCTTTTTCTGTGTGCAGACTTTCAGCTCATTAGGATCTGTACAGTGGTGTGTGTGTGTGTGTGTGTGTGTGTGTGTGTATGCGTGTGTGGAAGAGGAAGGACTGCATGGAGGCTGTCAACATGGCCACCAGGTGACATTTTCACACTGACTTCCATCCTAAAGCGTGAGTCGGCTTTCGACGGGAAACATGCGCAGGGAGGCCACTAATGAGCTGCTGTACCTGTTGCACTGCATGTTCACAAAACTTCGAGCCGGACAGAACCACAAGAGCCGGGACAGTCGAGACACCTGCGGTGTGTAAGATGCATGTTTTTGCCAGACATGTCGGTGACCTGATCATCTCGAAGGCGCTGGTGGAAACGGTGCGGCTGGAAATGTGCTAGCATGGAACGGCTAAGCCTCGTGCGTAATTAAAAGATAGATAGATATCATCGCCATCATCATCATCATCAGATTCTTTGATGTTTTATTCTTTAAGATGGATTGATTGTGGAACTGAGAGCCATCATATAACCCACGACTTGCTTATTGTGGCTTTCATTCTGTCCCAGGAGCTTTGTGGGTGGAGCTTGAAGTAACTGCTTCATAAATTATAACTGAGTATGCTTACTTCGTATTTAAAGACACTGTACACCTTACTGTATCTGAACACCGAACACTATTTAGCCATCTAACACAACTTTCCCTAAAAGTATTGGCACCCCTTGCTTCATTTTGTTCAATTGTCAGTTCCTGTCACAAATTAGCCTACATTTATTTCTTCCTCTTTTTCCCCCCACTATACAAGATCCATCCAGAATGAAATTCCGACATTCTTTAGGGCTTACGCATGGGGATGGTGGTTCAAGGTCAGATAGAGTGGGATCTCAGGGCCATTTTCAGATCCATACTAGCTTTCGCAGTGCCCAGATGTTTGTTTTCGTGAAAGCCTGCTATAGTACCTCATTACCGAAACAATGCAAGTGAGTTTGGAGCAAATGTTGTGGAGCAAAATCGTTTAGCAAGAGAGCCCAATTTCCTGATCACAGGAGAGGAATCCTGGGTGTTCAAGTACGCTCCTGAGACAACAAGACAAAGTGCTGAATGGCACACGACATCGTCACCTCGCCCAAACAAAGCTCGCATGCACAGGCAAATGACAAATCAAGTCACTCTTCATCGTCTTTTTGGATTCTCAAGGGATCATCCATAAGGAACACCGAGACTCTGAACACCCTCACAGGTGACGATTTCAAGCACCAACAACAGTAAAGAAGTTGGGGTATTGTGTGCAGTCATGAAGATCGGATTCTCATTACTTTCCGGACAGACCTCATATATTATTTTGGACATCACAATTTCATCACACAGCATACGCCTACTTTTACCTTTTATTTGTTACCCCACTGTATCTGGTGCACTACATACACAACCAAATGCTTTTTTTTCACATTCAACCACTGAAAAATGTCAATTTATTTTGGTTAACAATATTTTGTTCTGTATTATGACTTAAAGTATTGGCACCCTATCAAGAAACCTGTGTCTCTGACACACTGCCACTCAGTTTGCAGTCAGAAATGTGAATTCTGAGTAGGAGTTATACACACACTACATTATTATATATAAGAAACAGATTAAGTCTAGAGCCAGGCTTGGATCCAGCGTTTCAAAGTGGCCACGCTCTAGTCAAGAGGAAACTCTTCTATTTGAAAATGTGCCTAAATAAGATATGAGCTGAAGCAGGGCCAAACGAGTCCAGATGTTTTCCTGGATGTGAGAAGACAATTTGGCATGAATTGAGTGTGAACTGTCACACTCTGGGTGTGTCTCCGTCCCTACAGGCCCTGTGTATGTTCCGTATTTACATTAATTATGTGCATTTGCTACTGTTAAACCCAGGCTTTATAAATGGTTATGAATATTTGGAGTCAGAGAGTGGCTTGAGTGCTTTAAGTTATTATTTTTTTTCCACCGCTGGGAATAAGGAGCGAACTAATGCAGCAATAAATACGGAATCCAACAGCCTTTGCAACTCTTAGTGGATTCATTTCACAGTCAATTGGCACTGCAAGGCTGTCGAGCTGCTGTTATTGAGGAGTTGCGCTGCCAAGAGAGAGGTGCAAGGCGAAGTTTTTCATGCCTCCTGCCTCCCTTTTGTGGGAACGGTGCCGGGAGCTGACAGCTCTTACTAGCGGGCTTATCTGAACAACTTCTCTCACGCTCTCTGAAGAATCGAATTGGCCTCTCTAGAGGGGCAGCGAGGTGCCTCGTCTTACTTTTCTTATATTTTACCTTGAGGGCTTTATTGTATTTTATTTTTAGTGTCTGAAAGCTTAGATATTCATGAATATAAATGAAGCTTTATTGCTTATTGAGTTATTGAATGATAACTGTTCACGCATGGGCGACTTTCCTGCTTAAATGATGTACTAATTGTTCATAAATCGTCCATTGCCATGTCATAATAAAGGTCACTAAATCGTTTTCATCAAGATGTGATTATTTAGATTTTCATGAATCGAAGATCAACCACATGTACATGTAAGCTATGTAGTCATGTACAGTACTGTGAAAAATCTTGGGACCCTGTTGTTTTTAGACAACTTTTGTTATTGATTTTTTTTTAAGTTCTGCATTATTGAGTCGATACAAAATATTTTATATTTCCAAATGTTACTTTTCTGACAAAAATAATTTAACATTATCCAAAAATGTGTACAGTATGTCAGTAATGAAAGCAACACATTACTTAACAGACCACTTTTCAGACACAAAACATAATGAAGGCTACTGGGTTTTATTGCAAAAAAAAGAAGTAAATGTGACCATCAAAGTCTCCAGAAGAGCTGTGGCAGATTCTCCAAGACACTCAGTAAAACTTAGCAGCTAATTACTGTACAGTACGATGCAGAAGTCTTAGACACATGTAAAGACTCGCTGTAAAGCAAAATAATGTCGATGTTTCTACATAAAAGAAAACACACTTTATAAAGTGCAGTAAACAGTAATGAACTAGAGGAAGCCCATATTTGTTGTCTTTTTCTTAAACAGTGTTCCCAGGTACAATGTGTGCAGTTTTATTTTATAGGGAATTATAAAAGTTTTTAAGTTTTACTGAGTGTCTACCACAGCTCTTCTGGAGACTCTGACTGTCACAATTACTTCTTACTTAATTACTTTTGCAGTAAAACCCAGCAGCCTTCATTATGTTTTTTGTCTGAAATGTGGTCTGTTATGTAACGTGTTGCATTTGTTACTGACATGCAAACATTTTTGTTTAACATAAAAATGTTTTGTTGGAAAAATAACATTTGCAAATATAAAATCTTTTGTACTGACTCAATAATGCAGAAAAAACAAAAGGTGTACCTAAAAACAATAGTGTGCCTAAGACTTTTGCACAGTACTATAGTCTATAAGTCTGTGTAGTTATGTAGTCTGTTGGGGTTCTTTGGATACTTATTGGTTTTAGCTTTTGGTTCTTTGGATATTTATTGGTTTTAGCTTTCTAATTAGGATCCTGAAACATTTCTGGTAGACAAAATATTTCCTTGTCGGACAACATGTTTAAAATTGGACATTCTTGATGATAAAGGTACCTAAAAATGGATAAAAAAATTTTTTTTTTGACATGTTTAGTTTATACTGTTAGCACCATCATTGATGCAGTGATGTGATGTAGCAGAGTTACTCCTATTGCTCTGAGGTTGATTATTTTCCAATAACATCATGTCCTGGAGTGTACTCATATTTACTATTTTATACCACAGCAATTTGCTGAGAATTGAAATTACTGTACGTAATAATTAAAGAACGTAACATTATCCCTTTTTATCTGTTTCTAGTTACATTTATTAGCAGCTGGTACTGGAGATTCCTTCCATAAGAAAAAAAAAATGAGTTAAAATGATTTGTAAGAATCTGCCTAGCCGGACGAATGTCCTTTTTCTTTTTTAAATATTATAAAACATTACAACCTTGCCATAACCTGTATAATCAGGATTGACAGTGACATTTCTTCAGTAGGTGGAAAGAGCAGTGTCGTATCGTCAAACCCATCATTGTCTGCCCTGAGGGCTGTGACTCTCTGACCTTCTGCAGCTTTTTATTTATTTATTTATTTATTTTCAGCGTGAAGGTCCCAGCGATGGTCTGAACATCATTATCGGGGAGCACAGCATGATTGCTGAGTTTGCAGCCGAAGCTGACAGATGGGCAGAGCTCGCCATCATCATGACACAGGAGGATGCCTCGAACAGCAAGCTTGCTTAATTAGATCATTAGAATCTCCGTCGTGCTTAAAGAAACAAACGAGTGTTGGAGGAGGTTCGCTCCTGGAGCACTAGGGGAAGATCGTCGTTATGACAGTCGACGCCGTCTGACTGAAAGGTGATGCTTTGCGGATCGTATCCCATCATCAGGGAGCCGGAATAATGATGGATGCAAGGTTTCTATTATCCAGGATAATGGTTGGGATGCTAGATGAAACATGTCATCATATCTACTGTACTGCAGATCATCATTTAGATTTAATCTTCTAATCCTCTAGATCTTTTAATATTGTTTTCCCTCTTAAATGTAAATTACAAGCAAAAGCTGTTCTGTTTAAAAAAAAAATCCTAAACAGTTTTTTGGGTCCATCCAGTAAACATTTTCTTCTAATCGAATTCTTGTAAAATAAAGCTTTTTTTGCACAAAACTGAAGCAGATGACAAATAGCCCTACTGCTAAATAAATAAATAAAATACATAAAAAAAACCATGTCAAGTGCAAAAGGGCGGTGCTTATTGAACATCGCATGCTCGTTGCTCATTGGACTAGCTTTTTGCTATCACAAGGAAAATTGCATTGTATATTTTTCAACTTATTGTCTAGCTCTCCTGGACTGTAAAGCCTGGTGAGTTACATTAACACACATTAAATAAGGAAACTTTAAACCATTGCCTTAAACCACTTAATTTTAAAAAGTTGTTGTTTCGAGTACAGAGCTAACATAAAGATTCGCATTTCATTGTCTTTTTATTTTTTTTAACAGTTATTTAAGTCCAACAGATTGAGCTGAAAATTTTAATTGATGACATTCAGTTTGAAATGTATTTTTGTTTATAAAGCTATGTTATAAAATAAAACAGCTTTAAAGTATATAATAGAAAAAATAAAAACTGGACCTTTGCAAATTTTAATTAAGTGCATAAAGCATTTATAGCTTATTATTTATAATATTTTTTATATTTTAACATTGAAGTAAAGTGAAAGAATACACCAATAAGGATTTTTTTAATTACATTTAATTAAATTTAATTCATTTTATTTCATTTTATTTTAATTATTTTCTATGAGGTGCTGAAGAGAAATTTGAAAGAGGAAGGTTTGGTTTAAACTAATATTTTGTGAGTAATTAAGACTTGATTTGTTTAAAGTTGAGTTGTTTAAAGAAATAATTCTGTAAGAAGCTTCAAGTAACAAAAGTAACCTTACTGCAAGTTATATAATCACATAAATACATAAATATGACATTTAAATGTACTCCTGTAATGAATACTCAGTTCATTTAAACATTTCCTCTGGCTTTTACATTTTTACATATTTCTGTGATCATACTCAGGAGTGTATTTATAAATAATAACATCATATGAAGCTCTGCATAAAAAATGAGCATTTAAATTAAAGCATCAATAGACACATTTACACTCGTTTTTACTCTTTCTTACTGTAAACATCGAGACTGATCTATGCTGTAGAAACAACAGCAACGAGCATGCAATGCTCAATAAGGACTGCCCCCTTTGTGTGTGTGTGTGTGTGTGTGTGTGTGTGTGTGTGTGTGTGTGTGTGTGTTATCCTTTGCCCTTGTGTTGTAATTTTCCCTGATTTGCTGTTCAGATAACTTGTGTTACATCATATTGTATTTATTGTGGATGATTACTGTACATCCTTTGTTATTGGGGCTCAGAAAGTAAATATCAACCGCATATTCATAATTAGTCTCTTATGTAGTTAGACTATTGAAAACAATTGAATGTTATTTCTGTCACGCAAAAAAATTTTTTAATCGAGCGAAAATGTTGTTGCCATTTATCACTGGTCTATTTTAAGAGAAACAACTGTTGCATGTTGCCTCATTATTCACTTGACTTTATTTGATAAAAGTGAAATATTAAAGATGATTTATGTATCATGCTGAATACAGCCGAGTGCTGAGGGCGCGATCCAGAGGCTGTCCGCTGTTGATGACGTTGCAGGATGTCCAAATAGAGCCGTCTTAATGACTGAGTTTCTTATGAATTCTGTACCCTGTGCAGTGTGTAGGGAGCAGGGATACAGATTAGGGACACTGGTTATTGAAATGCTGCCTAAAATGAGTAACATAACAGTCAGTGTGTTCACTGACAGCACCGCTGGTTTGCGTAATTTAACTAATTTGTAGTCTGTGTTAAAATTTTTAGTGGTGTTAATATTTTTTAATCGTGATTAATTATTTAACGCATTAACCAATTATCTCACTACACTAGTTATCTCAGTTCAGGAAAGTATCTTACATAACATATTAAAGATATTTTCATGTTCAGTAAAAACCGCCCCTTTCTGCCTTGTGCTGTTTGCTGTTTTTTTTTTAGTTGAGTTGTTTCATGATTTGCATTTTTTTCGATTTGTTATTGCGTTTTGCATTCATGGGCCGCCATATTTGCAGTAGAAATTGGCAGAATTTCGCCATGTGAAAGGTTTTCCGTTAAACATTTACTTCCCACTTCCTGGTTTTGTTTAACACCACGTAAAGGATTTCCTAATAAACTTCCCAAGTTCAAAGTTTTTCCCACTCGATCCGTTGCAGATGAACAACATGCAAATCTTCAGTTGACTTCATTAAAACTTTTTTTACTGTGCACAAGAACAAATGTTTAACGGACACTTATCTTTCCAGTTCCAAACGTTTATTTTTCCTTTGCTCTTGCTCTTTTTCTCTTTTGTCATAAATCGTGTATCCTTTGTGATGAGTGTTTACCTCCGTGTGTTCGGGATTCGACTCGCTCTGATTACCATTTGGACGCTCAGTTGACGGCAGTTCAGGCTTTGGGCAGATTTAATTAAGATTACGAAGTGAACTGGGAGGTTATGAGTACAAACAAACCCTGACTATCTGATGCCTATGTGACAGTAACCAAGGAAAAAAAAATAATAGGATTATTGACATTCTTCTCAAGTCAAACCTGAAAGGTGAGAAATATTGGCAAGGAAATGAATAATTATTTATTATTATTTTATTATTTAATTTTCTTGTTTCTTGTTTGGCTTATAACAGACCATGTTTCTTAAATGTCTGTAAAATGGGTTGTTCTGCATTCTCATAGTCGAAAAGAATGGATAAATAAGCTTAAAAAATGAGTCACCTTGCATGTTTATGGTGTTAGGGTTAGGGTTAGATGATCAGGCTATAAATATCTGCGGTTTGTGTGATGGGATTGTTAGATTGAGAAGAGGTGGTACAGTGCAGTGAAAGTCTCCTTGGATGTGTGGAAAATGGGTCACAAAGCAGATGTTAATGATCAACAAAAAGGAGTGATTGCATTTGGGCTTGCCAAAGGCCACAGTGTGAAGGAAGTAGCTGAATTTGCAAGTGTATCGAAGTGTACAGTCATACAGGTCTACCAGCAGTCGCAAAAATCCCAGTCTACTGGAATTTCTCGTCAGTATTATTGCCGAAAGACAAGACCGACTGACAGGGACCGCCGCATGTTTCACGGCTTGTAAATAAAAACCGATTCACTTCCAGGCAAGGATTGCTCTACAAGTCAACGCAGGTCCTTCACAACCAATTTCTGTAAGAACGCTCTGCAGGGAACTGCATACCATGCAAGAGACCATTGCTTACAAAGTTGCCTGGTTACAGAAGGAGAAAAGACACAAACATTGTCTGTTCATGACTGGAAATGTGTTCTCTGGTCAGATGAATCTCGTTTCTGCCTGTATGTGAATGATGCTAGGCATCATGTTCATCATAGACCTCAGGCAGCCTTCAATTCAGACTGAGTGCAAGGTGTGGTTCAAGCTGGAGGAGGCTCTGTGATGTTCTGGGGTGTTTTAATTACGTGGAAATGGGTAAGTTGGTTGAGGTGACAGTACATTTGACCCACAATCTGTTACAGAGCTAGTTTAGCTAGTTCTGTAACAGATTTTATTTCTGAAGCGTTTATCTGATGCTACTGAGACAGATGATCTCCATGCTTGAGTGAGATCCAATAAAAAACTTAGACCAGCCGTACATTACACCTGCATGGAAGTATAAAACTTGTAGCTATACATTGCTATAAGCTGCACATGACATGTTTACTGTACATGATGTGCCGTGTCGTTATATGATTTTGTAAATGTCTGGCAATCCAGCGGCTTTCGTTCTGTCACTCCGGGGAAGTTCAGACATGCAGCTGGAAAAGGATGAAAAAAAAGCAAACAAAGATAATAAATAAATATTTTTGCAGCAGACAGATTGCCAGATGCCAAGCTATTGTCATTCCCGACGGACGGTGCTACTGTCACATGCTGTCTCCATGGCAACTGATTACTCGCACCATCAGGGCGGCACGGTGTGCTGCGGGATGTGGATGAGCTGTGAAATAAAGTGCTGGATTCCAGCAATGGCTCTGCCCAAAAAAAAAAAAATAACCCAAAACAAATAAAAAATGAATACAGAAGACAGGATTAGCATGGGCTACAAAAGTCACAAGTGTGTGTCCTGTAACTCCTCCACCACACTTAATGCATTTTATTTAATATAGAAAATACATATATAAAGGTGATGAAACACGACTAATACTGCTGCCATGGTGTCCGATTTTGCATAATGTACCTGAACTGAACTAAATTGGACACATTTTTAAAATAGAAAAAAATATAAAAGTGAGCAATGATGTATAAGAAAACATGATTCATCAGACCAGGCCACCTTCTTCCATTGCTCCACGGTGCAGTTCTGATACTCACGTGTCCATTGGAGGTGATTTCAGCAATGGACACCCTACAAGACCTGCCATTTTGAAGATCCAATTTATCCCTCATAATTTGGCCCTCAACGTCACTCAGATCCTTAAGCTTCTCCATTTATCCCTGCTTCCAACACATCAACTTTGAAAACCAACAGTTCACTTACTGCCTAATCTGTCCCACCCACTGACAGGTGCCAGTCAACCAACCAACCAACCAACCAACCAACCAACTAGATAGATAGATAGATAGATAGATAGATAGATAGATAGATGGGTAGAGTGAAGTTAATCCTTGGTAGGTCCCCCATAGGATCTTGGAGTGAACATTGCACAGTCCTCACGCTGATGTTTGTTGAGGCCCCAGCATTGAATCCCGATGTTACTTGAGGCAGTGTTACACGTCTATCATGTGAAACGACTCTTGCTAGCCAACGCTGCTCACGTTCACCCAGAAACTTTTTGCAACCACACTGCTGTCGTAAGCAGTTTTGCTTAAATTCTTGTAGTCACAGTACACCCTTGAAATGCTCATATGTGAAAATCCAAACTTTGCTTCTACCTTCTATCTCACGAGCTCCAACTATTAAACCGCGTTGAAAATCACAAAATTGTGATAACTTGCCATTCTCACGGTGGAAACAGCTCTAGAAGCTTCCATAGATGTTTATCGTTTTATATACACACTGGCGGATGCAACCAATGACGTGCACAGGTGGTGTTATGTATTTTGCACAGGCTCCTGTACCAGTTTTTCTGGTACTGATAGATAGATAGATAGATAGATAGATAGATAGATAGAGCCCAATTTTTTTTTTCTACCATTGAGGTCCATCATAATTTTAATGTACCAAATCTGAATAAATCAATTAAAAATGCAATATATTTATGGAGAATCAATTTTCATTCTTTATTTATTTATTTGTAACTTGATTCTACTTTCTTTAATTAATTGTCTCCTTTTATGCGCACAAAAAAATACATCTCCAAAGTACATGTGCTGTCACACTTTTTAATAATAATAATCTGTTGATTTTAAATATAAATACAATGAAAGCACTTATTTATTAAATCTGATTAAATTATTCCGGGAAAATAAGTATGCAATTAAATATCCGCAGCTCATTGTTTGCCAGGGTGAATCTGGAGCTAAGAAACACGGAGACCTTTTAACAGCAGCAAATTGCAAATGATGAGAAATAATTATAAAAAAAAGCTCCGTTTTTAAAAACTCTGCAAACCTTATGTGAACTTTTGTTTTGTTCACGGCTAACGAAAATCGCTTTTGGGTGCAGTGTGATGGTTCAAAAAGGTTATTAAGTTCCTTTGTTGTATTCGAAAACTTTCCCATATGGACTTTCTTTCCTAAATGTTTGTTAGTTTCATAAGAGCTTTTACCTGAGTCACATAACTCATAAATGAGTTGATTCATGATTTGCGAATCATTTCACTCGAGCCTTGCCACTGATCCCTTCTCTCTCTTTTCTTCCATCACACAGGATTAACACAAATACTTAAGCCTCGTTTCTGTCCTCACTGCTAAGATGATTAACCTTGGTGAGTGGCAGTAACTTCAAATAGCTTCGTTTATCACTTCCAATAGAGAAATAAAAGCCTGCCTTTGAGGCACACACACACACACATGCAGAGGCTTTGGCAATATGAACACAGTTTTACTAAAGTGTTTGGCTTTTTGCAGCTAGTTGAGCTTAAAGAAACCTCAGGTGTTTGACCTTAAGTGACAGGCTGCTGTGACGTGATGCTGTGAAATATTTATAACCATTTTTTGTTACAAAAGATAAGAGGAATGAGTGTTTTTTTTTTTTTTTAAAAAACATGACTGCCAAACCACATAATCGTGTTCTGACCTTAACCATTAATATCTGATTATAACTCTTATTTTTAAGAATTGTTATGAATGCTGAGATGTTGTCTCTGCTAGATGATTATAATGTAGTTATGAATCATTAAACTAATTATTTATCTAACACATTTGATATATAAGAAATTTATAAGATATTTATTTTTTGAGATATCTAAAGTAGAACCATTCAGCTACAAATGTTAAACGTGGCTACTTATAAATGTACATAAGTATTAGAAAGTAAAACATAAATTAATAAATTAATTAATTACAAAAAAGTGTTAGTGTTGACATTATGTTAGTGATGTTTGCATGACTGCTGTAATTACGTTGTTTGCCTGAAAACATCATTCAGTCTGTGAAAGTTATACATGCTGATATTTACCATTAGCCAGACTTTTACTTGCTGCCTACCGAAGTACAGTAATGTCAGTGATGGTTTCACTGAAGGTCTCAGTAAAAAGCTAGGCAGCAAAAAGCAGGACAAAAGAATTTCACTTGAAATCCATTTAAGATAATTGAAATCCAAGTATAAATGCCCCACTATAATACTTACAGTGGATATAAAAATTCAACACATCCCTGTTAAAATGGCAGCTTTTTGTGTTCGGACTGAAAAAAAAAAATTCAAATTTTTTTCCACCTTTAATGTGACCTAAAATCTGTACAATTCAATTAAAAAAAACATCCAGAAATCATTTAGAGGAATAATAATAATAATAATAATAATAATAATAATAATAATAATAATGTGCACACTCTCTTATAAATAGGGATGTGGCTGTGTCCAGAATTATCCAAGCATATCTAAACTCTAAACTGCCTTCAGTTAAAGTGACTCTGATTCCTGATATTCATTTAGTTCCATCGTACAGCAGAAGCCCTGGTCCTCCAAGAGCTTACAGAGCATCTTTGTTGAAAGGTATCAGTCAGGAGAAGGCTACAAAAACATTCCCAAGGCATTAGATACACCATGGAACACAGTGAAGACAACAGCGGGACGCCCCGCCAACACTGATGAAAACACAAGAAGAAAACTGGTCCAGGAGGCTGCGAAGAGGCTGACAGTGATGTTAAAGGAGGGAGCTGCAGGAATTTCTGACAAGTACAGGTTGTGTACTACATGTGCAAACTATCTCTTCATACGTCTGGGATGTGGGGTAGGGCGGCAAGATGGAAGCCCTTTCTTATAAAGAAAAAACAATCCAAGTCAAGTTACAGTTTGCAAAAAAACGACATCAAGTCTGCCAAAAGGATGTGGGTTAAATGTGTTATCATGTGATGAGACCAAGGTAGAACTTTTTAACCAGAATTCCAGAATGTGTGTCTGGCACAAAAACAAGACTTGCACATCACCAAAAGTACACCATACTCACAATGAAGCATGGTGGTGGCAGCATTATGGTTTGGAGCTGCTTTTCTTCAGCTGGAACTGTGGCTTTTGCCCCAGGAAGACTAGGCAAAAGACAAGATGTGCCATGCTTGATAGACTCTGACCCAAAAAGACAGGATGCAGTCATTAAATCAAAAGTTGCTTCAACAAAGTATTAGTTTAAGGGTGTGCATATTTATGGAACAACATCATTATAATTTTTTTCTTTTTTTTTTTCAACCCTTAAAGTTTTCAGTTTGTTTCTCAATTGGCTTGTTTTGGATATAGGTCACATTAAAGGTGGACAAAGTTCTGAAATTCATCATGGTCTCATTTGTTTTTTACATCACAAAAAACTGGCATTTAAACAAGTATTCCTCAGCATGGATGGCAAAATATCCATAGCTGCAGTTGATTTGTTACAGATGTGTGCAAAAACATCGAGAGCTTGAAATAAAGCAACTGCAATTCAGTTATAATATGGCTAAATAAGTTACCTAGTTACTCTCTCTCGTTATGGTAACTTAGCTAGCACTTTTACGCCAGACTTGTTATAGAATTAAGAATGGATTCTTAGTTTTGTGTGTGATTT
>JAOVVH010000037.1:1650946-1665213 GCA_028566435.1 Scorpiodoras heckelii
GGTCCAATTTAGCCATGAAACCTCCCACACTAAAATGACAGGTGTTTCAGTTTCATTGTCTAACCCCTGTATGTGTGTGTGTGTGTGTGTGTGTCTGTGTGTGTGTGTGTGTAGTAGTAGTAGTAGTAGTAGTAGTAGTGTAGCAGTGGAATTGCAGCACTGGTGTGACCTTTCCAGTTCACCATCTTGGAGAGATCCTGAAAAGCCAAGTCCTCTGTATCCCATGTCTTTGCCATGATGTTGTGGTTCAATACACTTGGCACCACTGTGTCTTCAGGGGCTGCCAGGAGGAAGTCTGTACACGTCCAACCACCCTGAGGGCTCAACTTTCGATTTTCACTCTGCACTTCCTCCAATGGCCTTGTCCTCTACTGAAGATTTCCCTGAAGAACTATGGCCATTTCCTGATGCTGGATTCACAAAGCATGTCCATGGACCCATGGTTTTCTCTTTGTTGAGACTTCCTGCATTTAGAATAAGATCCTTTCTGTTGACATGGCTAACCAACTCTATCTGAGATGTTTCATCATCAGTGGAGCAGTGACTTTCGATTTAAATGTAAAATAATTTACATTACAATTAACTTGAAGGCAACAGGAGCAGCTGTACTAATTAAAACCATGTTTGCATCTTACTGTTGCAGGGAACTTATAATGCTACTTTTATTTTATTTGGAAACAAACTATTAGCTAATTAATGCAGTGGCTAAATGGCTTATTAGTCTGTATATGTCACTTTGGAATGGTACTTCCCTGTGGATTAGTTTCCCCTACCAGCACAGCCCCATCTTGACAAGAAGAGAGTTTTGTAACAATATGTGTTAATAGATGTTGGTAATACAAAGAAAGCTAATGATCATTGTGACTATCTAAGACGAAATATCTGCAACCAGTCAGCTTTCAGTGAACCGTGAGCTTCCTAAAACGGTTTTCGAGCTCAGTGGAGAAGCAAATCAAGAAACTGTGCTGCTGTTCAGCCTTGTGGGACGAAAGCACTGGACCCATGCTGTGTACACTCATCGTAAATTACATTAAACCCCGTGAGAATAATGAACTTATTGAGTCCAATTCCTCAGACAGAACTTTTACTAACATAAGCGCCAGTGGACATTGGTGTTAATAATGTTGCTAATATTCCATGGCTTTATTAAATTGGTTAAAAGATAATGAGTAAGATAAGACAAGTGCACTGCAGGGATTAAGAGTCAAAGCAGGTACCTGAGGAATTTAGT
Source organism: Scorpiodoras heckelii (assembly GCA_028566435.1). Lineage (NCBI taxonomy): Eukaryota > Metazoa > Chordata > Actinopteri > Siluriformes > Doradidae > Scorpiodoras > Scorpiodoras heckelii. Next base: position 1,652,178 of record JAOVVH010000037.1, read on the forward strand.
CAAAATTGATCAGTAAAGAGGTCAATGACTTCCTGGATAGTTCTACATTTTCACTTTTCACGCTTATCATATAAGCTTAACAATAACAAAAGATTTCACACATGTAGTGATTAGTCCTTTTCAACAGAACCTCCACAGCACTGTGGTTATTTTGGCAGGTAAGAACATGGAGAATCATATCAGTTCTTGTCCTAGTGTTCTCTAGTGATGAAGCCATTTGACTCTGAATCGACTCACCTGCAAAAAGTGAATCAAATATGATGCATGATTTTGGGTTGCAACTTTTTTTTTTCTTTTGCTAAACTCAGCCATATGACACTTGGTGTGGTTGTAGCCCTACATACCTGATAGAGAATATAAGGTTTGTGTCTCTAGGTGTATGTTGCCCTTTGTGCTAGCGCCCCCTGAAATGGGGCAGGCTCAAAGCACTTTTTGGGCAATTGCAGGAAAACCATTTTGCATAAAATGATTAACTTTTTGATGGCCATTTGGCCTCTAGGAGGCACATTACCTTAGCTTTTTACAAGCCATTTGTGGAGTAGTGCCAGTTACTGAATAATGTTCAAAGAAAAAGAAATCTAGCAGTTTAATAGACACCCGTATACAGAGTGACTGGGATTTATACAACTGAGCAGCTGAGGGTTAACGGCCTTGCTCAAGGGCCCAATGGTGGCAGCTTGGTGGTGCTTTAATTTGAACTCATGACCTTCTGATCAGTAGTCCAATGTCTTACCGACTGAGCTACTGCTGCCACATAATGCAAGTTTGTCTGTAAGGGGCGGTGCAACTTATACATTTCTTTTCACTTCATTCTTGCTCTTTCTCTCAATTTATATGGTAGTCATATTACACATATTATGCTATGCGATATTATTATAGTCTTCCTTTGCCTAAGTATTTACCATGCAAATATGTGGTTCGGGACATGACCAAACAAACTATCCTGGCGACCATTTAAACACATCTGTTTAATTGCTTGGCTCAGCCATTTCTCTGCAAAAAATACAACTCGATTCGGTCGAAAACTCAACAGTAAAATTGTATCTCATATGGCCGAACAGGTTCTGACAAGGTCTGAACGGCAACAACAGACCACTGTGAAAACTACACATGAATGCCACATATTCTGTAGCGTGTCATCTGGGAAACCTTTTCCTCCTGGAAATATTTATGTTTACTAGCCACTGCTTTGGCTGAGGTTTAGCACTGGATCAGTGATGTATGAAGTCATTTATGCAGGCAGAAGATTCCAAGCCTATTCCCTTTAAAAGTTGAGAAGTTCTGGATGAACTTTGGTTGGGGTGAAGACTGCTTTGGGTCTGTCTCAGTGAGCAGCCTCTCGGTGAAGACAGCCAGCTGTGCCATGGAGGGGAACAGAAGAAGGAATGGCCAGACAAATGTCCAGAATCTCTGCCAACTCCTTTTCCTCCTGCCAGAGCTCACACTGAGTGCTGCTGGGTTTTGTTATTTTTGAGTGCAAGACAAGAAAATGGGTCTGATATGGTGACACCATGCAGAGAGTGAACAGAAGAACATCTTTCCATTCTTGACAGCTGACATGACGCTGTAAATTGACAAATGCAAATGATTGGCTGGAATGATTCCTCGGATTCCTCAATCCTGTGGTGCCTGAACTCAGACCTTTAAAATCTTTAAAAACCTTTAAAAACTTGGAAGGCCCTAGTAAAGATCTTTGGTCTCTCTGGCTTTCTTTGCTAATCTTATGTGCCAGTGTCATACTGATTAGTCTTTTATTTCATTTGCGTTGGGCTAGTTAGCTTTAGAGAGCTGTATATAGCTACTAACATTTCTCCACTCGACAGGTGACGCCCACAAGGAGCAGACTCCAAGAGCCACGAGGGACTTGTCACTTTCTTGTGTGAACACAGGATAAAAGTTTCACAAGTTTAAAAGTGCACAATGCCAATTCTTTTTAACAGTGCTCCCAAAAAAGAACCTCCTGCCAACATCCATGTTTCCGTTCATCCATATTAAAGAGCGTAAAAGCGAAGGCTGTGATTTATCCAAGTGTCTTCTCTTTTGTTACTGCTCATTCACTTTTGCCTTTGAAATACCAGAGGGGTTTTTCGTCTTTCCGTCAGAACAAAGACGAACATGTTTAATTGAATGAAACATGTCCTATTCTGGGCACTGAGCAAAGGCGAGGTTCAACTCCATGAATACAAATTACAGTCATTTACAAAGCCGTGGCAAGGGATCACACGGCAGCAGACGTGTTTGCAAGAGAATCTTTTTTTTTTTTTTTTGTCAACATGGCCCTAAAGAAATGTTTCCCGTCCGTTTCATTTGTTAGCTGACAGTAAATTAGGGTGCACAGTGCTGTGAACTTAGCTGTACAGATTTTTCAGACAAATATAAAATTGATAGTTTTATGACACAATGGAATAACTGGGCTTTTCTCTGATCTTTTTAATTGCATTTCTTTTATTTGCATCTTCTCTTGTTGTGCAGAGTCGCATAATCGAAAACTTTAAATATTGCATGACCCTTAACAGTTTAGGCACAGATCCTGCCCTTGCTTCAGAACATAACCTCAGCCTGATTCTGTCTATTTGTACCTATGAATTGCTGCTGTAATTATAAAGACTTTTCCTGTGCTCAGCCCAGGTCAGGGTGTAAACCTCAAGCTTTCACATGGTACCATATGAAAATATTTTTGATTTATAAGGCAACAATTTGATATTTGGCAATACCAGTGGATCTGCCATGTACATTACTGTGCAAAAGTCTTAGGCACCCTACTGTTTTTGGGTACAAGTTTTGTTATTGATTTTTTAATTCAGACAAAAAACATAATGAAGGTTGAGTTTTGGTGCAAAAAAAGAAGTAAGTGTGACCGTCAAAGTCTCCCGAAGAGCTATGGCAGATTCTCCAAGACACTCAGTAAAAAAGCAAAGATGCCTTCGACATCATAATTCTGAGCATAGTTCTGAGCAAGGTGACATGGTTTATCGTTTCAGTTACAGATAGTTTCTGTAACTATCTGCATTAGCCTCATAGCCCTAGTGAGAATTTTCTGATTTGTCTTACATTGAAAGGTGAAAGGGGAAAAAAATCATCTAATTACCCCTTTATAACCAAAGCCTGCTGTCTGCAGATGAGATCCACGTCTCGGCGAAGCGACTGAACATGCATGATGATCATTAAAAACAATTTGAACTAGCACTTCTCAGTGAAGAGGAGTGTGACTCATTGCACCCACCCACCTCGATCATATACACACAGGAAAGGAAACCTTCAAACAGTTGCTTAGTAACCAATTACTTTTACAATTATGAGCACTTATGATCTCGGCACAAAATCTTCACTAATGACTGCGCTTTAATATCCTGAGGGAAACGGACGGAACATTAGCGTGGCTGGGATTCAGATACGGAGACACATTCGAGAATCGAATAAAGCGAAAATAAAGCAGTTTTGTGTGGCAGAGTTATGATACACACATACACGTGAGTGTCTCGGTCAGTGTATACAGTATGTGATTTATTTCTATGTGATTTTTCAGAAAGCCTTGGTCAGTGTGTGTTTATTGGCTCAAAAATGTCAAGCTGTTGTTCCCACTCTGATTATTACACTCTTTCATGCAGAACGCTCTTCATCTAAACACCCTTCTGAATGAGGCAAGAAACCAGACTTCATCTTAAAAAGGAAAGTGCTAGCTCAAGGGTGTGATGCCCATCAGGATGTGAACAGAAGCACTAGCTCCTTTCTAGCATGCTAACAAGGTTTATTTTTAAAAAGCCAAAACTTTTTTTCTTTTTTATAGGAAATTCAGAGCTCAAAACACATCAGAGTTAAAAACAAAAAGAAAAGAAAGCTCATGATTAAAATCTCATCATGTCTTATTACACCTGATGCTAAAATTGTCTGTATAACTTTACCTGAACCTTGTGACATGTAAAGACTGACATACCCATATCATAAACCACGTCATAAATGACTGCCATGACGGTTTACATGCAGTGATATTGATATTACGAATGTCATATAATCAATATAAGTAGCTATCTACAGAAAATGCTACTTTCCAATTGGCTTGTAGATGTCACATGCTAGTTTTCGTTTTTTAATTTATGGTTTAATATGTGAATATTAATAGTGAATATTTCTCACCAAGGTGTCAGAAAATCCTTGTTCCTGATTGGCTGGTACATACCATATGCTAGTTTTCTGCTAATCAATATGTTATGACAGATGCTATAATACATACATTGTAAAAACTGTCATAACAACAGATATTGTTTACCATGGCCACAGAAAATCTTTATTTCTGATTGGCTGTTATGCTAGTTTTATAAATATTAATGTTTAGTGGCAGCTATTTATGAAAACATTACATGTTTCTGATTGGCTCATACACACTGCATGCTAGGATTTTGCTAATTAACATTTTATGACACGTTATAATACCTACTTTAAGAAAACTTTCAAAATAGCAGACATTTGATGCCAGAGCTACAGAAAATGTAGTAGATAATTAATAGTTAATGGTTTCAGATTTTGTAATAAGTACATAGTATCAGAAATGACTCCTTTCTGATCGGCTGGAAGATGCACCATTCTAGTTTATTGCGAATTAAGGTTTTATATCAGATGTGATAATATATACTTAAAGAAAACTGTTACGACAAATGATATTGGATACCATGACTAGAGAAAATCCTTGTTTCTGATTGGCTGGTAGATACTACATGATAGTTTTCTGCTAATCAATATGTTATGACAGATGCTGCAATAAACACATTATGAAAACTGTTATAACAATGGATATTGTTTACCATGGCCATGTTAAGTGACATGTGTTATTATATACACTTTAGAAAAACAGTCCTAACAATGGATAATTAACATGGCAACAAAAATACATGTTTCTGATTGGCTCATATGTACCACATGCTAGGATTTTGATAATTAACGTTTTATGACACGTGTTATAATACCTATTTAGGAAAACTTTCAAAATAGCAGATATTTGATGCCAGGGCTACAGAAAATTTGTTTCTGATTGGTATTGGCATAGTCTTTTCTGAGTCATTTCTGATTGGCTGGAAGATGACTCGTTCTAGTTTATTGCAAATTAATATTTTATATCAGATGTGATAATATATACTTAAAGAAAACTGTTAGAACAAATGATAGTGGATACCATGACTAGAGAAAATCCTTGTTTCTGATTGGCTGGTAGATACTACATGCTAGTTTTCTGCTAATCAATATGTTATGACAGATGCTATAATATATACATTATGAAAACTGTAAAAACAAGCTATATTTGATGCCAGGGCTACAGAAAATTTGTTTCTGTTTGTTTGGTTGGTAGATAATTACTAGGTAATGTTTTCAGATGTTGCAATATATACATAGTCTCAGAAATTTCTCATTTCTGGTTGGTTGGGAGATGCCACATTCTTGCTAATTAATTTTTTTGCTAATTAATGTTTTATATCAGATGTGATATTGCATACTTCAAGAAAACTGTTATATCAAGTGCTATTGGATACCATGACTAGAGAAAATCCTTGTTTCTGATTGGCTGGTAGATACCAAATGCTTGCTATACAATCTAACGAAATGCAGTCTATGGCCTGGACTTTTTCATTTCCTGTTATTCTCACAGTGTCAGGTGTGTGACAGTCAGCTTTAATACAAAACCATGTTCAAAATGTGCAATGCACCGCATTCCTTTTACATATTTAATGTTTTATTACAACTTATTATTCTCTCAGAGGCATGATTAATGTTAATTACTTGACTGTGAATGTGTCTCTCTTTATTTATTTTTTATTTTTTTGTTTCAATTTCAGCAACTCTCCAAAATGAAAGAGAACTAAATACATTACTTCACATGGATTATTAAACATTAAATGCATAAGGTAAAATGAGAAGATTAAAAAGAGATGCAACTCCACCCCCCTCACTTCTCATCTCAGCATCTGAACATTTAAAATAAGATTTCTTTTGACATAAACGCTGCAATTAAAATAGAGCCGTTCCTACGTTCTTGACTTCCTGATCCTGCATGTCAATACTGGAACTATTCTTGTACATGAGCAGAGTTTTTTGCACATTCTCACATCATTCCCTGTGGTAAGGCTAATGCGCACACACACACACACACACACACACACACACACACACACACACACACACACACACACACACACATCCAGCTCGACTTTTGCTGCCTTTCTTTATCTTTTAATTACTTCAAGCAACTTATTTACTTCAAGGATCACCAGAAAAGGGCAGCAAAACTTGAATAAAATCAATCTGACCTCAGTGTTTTGCCCCACAGTAAGAAGCAAAAACCAAGTGCAAAATATTCATGCTAATATTTTTTTTCTATAACTGCTACTGTAAATATTCTGTTAATATCAATGTACTAGTTCTGATACATAATCATTTCTATAGTAACTGATTAACATGTGTGTAATCACTGTTACAGCGCCCTCCACAATTATCGGCACCCCTCGTTAAGATGTGTTCTTAGGCTTCTAATAAATTCATTTGTTTTTAAAAAATAATATAGGACAACAATGCAAAAAAAAAAAAAAAGAGAGAAAAATCCAACTTTTAATTCAAGTGCATTTATTCAGTGGGAAAAAACCTACACAAGCATCACTGATCCTCCCCCAGACTTCACAGTGGGCATGAGGTGCTTTTCTGCATACTCATCTTTTGTGTTATACCAGACCCACTTAGAGTGTTTGTTGCCAAAAAGCTCTATCTTGGTCTCATCTGACCAAAGCACACGGTCCCAGTTGAAGTCCCAGTACTGCTTAGCGAACTCCAGACGTTTACATTTATGAGTGAGAAAAGGCTGTTTCCGTGCATGCCTCAGAAACAGCTTGTTGGCACGTAGATAGCTCCTGACGGTTGTTATGGAGACTTTGTGGCCCCAAGATGTTACTCTTTGATGCAATTCTCTAACAGTGAGCTTTGGAGAACTTTTCTCTTACCATCCTCCTCACTGTGCGTGGTGGCAAGATAAACTTGCGTCCTCGTCCAGGCTGGTTTGCCACTGTTCCAGTTGTTTAAAACTTCTTGATGATTCCTCTGACTGTCCATATGGCAGGTGTAGCCAAGTGGATATTTTCTTGTAGCCATTGCCTGACTTATGAAGAATGGTGTGCTCTCTTGTCTTTCCCATGTTGAAGAGTGGATCAGAGAAATAAGCCTCTGTGTCACGTCATATTTATACCCCAGGGAAACAGGACGTGGTGAATTACTTATTAAAGGTTCCTAGATGTTCTGGTCAGCTTATAAGCTACAGTAGAAATGACAGAAATGTTTCAATTGCATTTTTTTTCTAGGAATTGTTAGGGGTGCCAATAATTGTGGAACAGGTGATTTTTATGAAAAATAACTATTTCTTAGTCAGGGATTTTTTTAAAGGTTACATTTAGAGTTAAAGGTTACATTTTTCTACAATTTTCAGTGTAAGATTATGCTTCTGCAATAAAAACTGAACTTATTTTAAGGCTTTTTACACATCTTAACCAGGGGTGCCAATAATTGTAGAGGGTGCTGTATATTGGTTTTCTATAAGGAGATGTTCAGTTAACCTTTATGAAAGGAGTCTCCAGTGTCAGAGGTAAAGTTTAAGTAACTTTAAGTTTCCAAACCCTTCAGGACAAAGAAGTTTACACTTTGAAGTTTCCTGGTACCATGGCAACAATAAATGTAACTATAAATGGAAATAAGATACAATGTACCATTGTTTAATAACAATAAAAAATTGCTAGTGTTGACAAATTGGTATAATAGGAATAAAACACATGAGGTAAACAGAAATAAGTAATAATCAACTTTGGGGAGATAACAGTAACTGAACTTCATCACAGCATACCATTGTTGATGAATTATCTATATCCACATGGCACTTAGTGTTTAATATCTTAGCAATGCACTTGTAATAAAAGAAGTGCAGATCTGTAGTCTTCTATCCTAAGAGGTTGTTGTTTTAACTTTATTTAGCAAATAATATCTACAGTATATGAACCCTTTAAAGGTTCTATGTTGAACTCTACTCAAGAGTTTGCTTATTGGAAAAGGTCCCACATAGAGCCTGTTCTACAAATCTACAACCATGTACCTTCACAGCAAATCCCCGGAACACCCAGAGTGTTGATTTAACACCTTACAGTGTTTATGTAACTCCAAGTAGGTGATAATTCAACTCTCTGGGTGTTAATTCAACTCTCTGGGTGCTCATTTAAGACTGAGGATTTTGCTGTGCTACAACAAAGCCATAAAAACTTTTTTTCTAGTCAGTGATTAGCCTAGTCTAGCACTTAAATAAATTAATCTCTAGTTGTTAATGATATTAATGTACATAATTTTAATTGTACAATGAACTCTTGCATTTTATTTAATTTCAAAAAAAGGATTATAGCTTATGTAACTTTCAGTCTTCTGGTGCAATTTGGTGTTAATTTTTTTAAGGTTTCTGTGGAAGCTGCATAACAAAAATTAACTCGCTGTCAAAGTAGATATTGAAGTTTGAATCCTGACGATGACAAAAACCTCCATGGATGGGAGTCATAATTGGCCATAACTCTGCCATGTTCATCACACAAGCCCCACTGTTAGTCTTACTCTAGGTTACTAATATGTGTAAATGATTTCATATAATTTATTTAATTTAAATGTGTACATCAACAAATAGTCTCATGTACTTCAATTGAGTTAAATAGTTGTTTTTTTTTTTGTTTTGTTTTTTTTTATCATGTGAATGAAATGATTTAAACCCTGGAATAAATTATAATACATATAAATATAAATTTATGCTCAGACTAAAATTTAGGACTTTCATAGTAGGAGACTGTAACGTGACCAACTGCACCATTATAGGTACAACTGAAGTTAATTTCATACTAGGAACATACTAAGCACATAATTCTAGCTAGTAGATGTGATTTTTTTTTTTGCATAGCATGTAATACATGCATGGCAATTACGTTTTCAAAAATAAATATTAATTTTCATGAATTCGTGTTTGCAAACGTGCCGTGAGCTTTTTTTTTTCCGGAAAATTATCGGCCTCTGTCATTTCTGAGGTAGAACCGCACGTGGACCTCAAGTTAAGAAGTACTTAGTGAGTTACGAATTGGTCCAAGTACTCTTAAATTACGAACGAGTTTAAGTACTACACTAGTTACGAAGGGTCTCGGGGAAACGCTCGTAAATTTAAGAATGTTCTTAAGTACGAGGTTACGAAGTACTTAATGTTACGAATGTTTTGTGAAACGCACCCCTGAGCAACATTAACCAATGCTCATAAATACTCCTGCAATTTCTAAATGGTAGCGTCATTCTTTGAAAGGTTACTTAATGTTCACTCTTTTGATTGGTAACTTTCATGTCATGAAGATCTAGCTCATGGTAGGAATTGGAAAATGACCAAATTGGGGGAATTGGTGCTTTAAAATGGGAGGCGGAGCCTACTTAATGGTGGTGTCATCCAAAAAATAAAAATAAAAAGGTTCAGGTTATGCAACATGGCTGCACTTATGTCATACTGAAAATTGGTTCACATTTGTCAATTATATTGTTGTACATCTCATCACTAAACAGTTATGCTGCCTTACCATAAGTGCCTGATTACACTTGGTACAAGATCAGCATTCAAAAGCCATTATTTCTTTTCTAAACCCTGATCAAGGCCCCCAGCATAGCAGTGCAGCATCTCAGTGTAGCAAATCCACATCTTTATCCGCGGCTCACCTCAGGAATTCCCAACAATCCTTCTGCAGAACTTGCTAACGTCTCCAGTTGCAAAATAGAGAGCATTCCCAGTGGAACTGCTACAGCCAGAAAGTCCACCTGGATGGAAACACTGCAAGTGACCTCGGGAAAACAGGCAAGATAATCAAGGTCTTCCGTCACCCTGAACCCGCGCTGTTATTGCTGCTAGCCTTGGGCAGGCAGGACTGGAGACAGTGTTCAAACACACAGAACTGGATTAAAGAGCAGCACGAACACAGAGGAAGCGAAAACACAGATTTGTCGAAACAGTACACAAATGAACGTGCAGACAGTTTCAGTTGTTATTTAATGAACTCTGACTATTAGCATGAACTCTGATGAATCCAGCAGAGGATGCAAATGCAGTAGTTGTAATGCATTATAAATACATTTGAGCATGCACAATAGCTCATACCTCATTTGCATGCACAATACTTAATAATTCATGCACAGTATATACTATGACCTGATATTAGAAATGCATATATACAATGCATGCATAATCCCTTATAATGCCACCATAAGCCTTTGTAAATGCTTATAGATGCTTTTAATTACATACATGACCCATTATAAGGCAAGCATATGTGATTGTAAGAAATACATTTATAATATACTGTATATAAGCATGCATAATACATTTTAATGCCCAGAATAAGCCTATATAGAATAAATGCTTATACAGTAAATAATTTTATTTATATACATTACACGTTATAATCCCTGGCATAAGCCTATACAAGTGCTTATTAAACATTATTTATACGTGTAACACTTTATAAATCATACATATGTATTTAGATTTAACATTATGAATGCATTTATAAAATGTATTTTAGCATACATAATACATTATAATGCATACAAGCCTAGTATACAGTAAATGTGTTAAGTATAAATACCTTGTAATGACTGTTATAAGCCTATGTGAGTGCTTATTAAGAGTGAAATTTCATAAGAATGGGTATATGACCTGATCTTATGACCTGAGTACATTTCTAGTGTGTAGTTATAATGTATGGCATAGAGCTGTATAAAAAGAAATCCTAATAATTACATGCATGGCACTTCATAATTCATGCCTTTTAATTTTTATGCAATTTTATTTTATTACAAGCTATTTGCAAAGTTTTTTTAGCAGAATGTGTTTGGACCCAGGAACCAAATACAGACAAAACATCATCATGGGTAGACGCAACAGTCGTGTGCATTTTGTATTCGTATTTATATGATCTGTAAGCATTCCTTCTTTCCCTTCATCAGAGGACAATTATTTTGGAGGTTTAGTGTCCCAAGCTCTAGAAAGATCTGCTTGTGTTTGCTCAGCGAGCTTTAAATTATTTCATCACATAATTCTTTTGGCATGTTCGTTTTTATTTATTAATTCATACTAGTGAATCCTTTATGTGGTCATATAGCCCTCCTTCCCCTAATCCGCTAATTGTGATTTTTCATTGTAACTAGATCTTAATATTAAGAACTTTTGTTCATTATCAGGATTCCTGTCATTTCTTTTTCCTGTCTCAGTTTTACCCTGCAGATTCAGAGTGTCACATGGCAGCTATGACTAATGTGTTTATCATAACCCAGCATTTCAAGGACTCTGTGCTCCAGCGTGGGCGTTGAACGCAGATGGCAGCGGCGAGCGGTGCATTGTGGTCCACGGGTGGGCTGAGAAGCAGGCAGGCCGGCAGCTGTCGGCCCGAGAACGCTTGTCAGAACGCTGACGGCTGGAGAGAGGTCAGGACGGCTGAGCTCTCAGCTCTCCTGATGCCCAGAGAGAGATAGAATGATGGATGGATCTGTGGTTGTGTCTTGCAAGGATTTGAATTTTGGACTGCAAAAAGACCAGGCTTGGAAATGCTGCACTAAAACAGGAAGTGCAGGCTGTGGATGCAAGCACAAACAGATTTAAGATGAATAAATGTCAGTAGAGGAACTGATAAAGTCTGTCCAGATTATTGTCCATTTAGAATTTTATTTGTACTCTTCTGGTGTGCGTGCGGGTTCCTTGCAGGTTCTTCAGGTTCCTCCACATGCATCCATCCCACCCACAGCTTACTGAAGATGAATGAATGAATGAACAAAAAAAGGTTGATGATCTCTTCTAATTATTAGCAAACATGCTAACTCAACACAATTTGTAAGAAAAAAATCTTTGGGTTTTTTTTTTGGTTTTGCATTTTTGAGTCCAATTGTCTAGGCTAGCTTCCTTCTTAAAACTCTTTAAAGGTCCTATATTGGTTCGATGACAAACCTGTCATGGTAAATGTCCAATTTGAACTCTTAGATTTCTTTTTTTTCCAAACACCTCTCCAGAAAATGTGTACACACATAATTCTGATATCTACACATTATTACGACACTGATCTAATTCAGATTAGAAAACCGTCAGCTTTCCCTACACCAGCATTCAAATAGTGAAGGAGATTTTGCTTTGTTTGGGTACCTCTGTATATCTCTAGATCTCTTTTTTTACTCCATGCCCAGGAGCCGTGAAATGAGATCACTGCAGTGTGAAACCCTTTTTTTTTTTGCGATACTTGTCGCTACCGTACAAGCTCACACTTCCTGATTTGCCACATGGGGAAGAGCTTTAATTGCTAAGCGGTGACACTCTTATTCGGGAAGCTGTCATATCGTCTGGATTAAACACACTTGACGTTAAATTCGGATGAGCGCATGCTCAAACACTTAACATTAATCCTGCCTTGTTCAGGGAGAAGGCGGTGCAACGGTTCTTACTCCCATCCTCTTTTGTTCTTTTATTAATTAGACTGAGCTGTATATAGAGAGAGCACTCTCATATATACATACATACACACACACACACACACACATATATATATATATATATATATCCAGAATGATCCAGAAGCCACGCTGAGAATGTGAGTGCGCTCTCGAAGGCCCAGCGTGGCTTCTGGATCAGTGAGTGAATCAAATGCACAATGTCCCACTGCATTACTACATGACTGACAGCACTTTAAACATCATGCAAGGTTAAAAAAAAAAAAAAAAACGAATCATCTCCTCCCACTGTGCATGAGAGAATAATAAAGGGAAACGGGTGCAGATTGGAGTAGCCCGTGTGCGCCTCATGCACAATTAGATAATAAGAGTCTGGGGAGAACGTAGCATAGCAATAGAAGAAGAGACGAGTGTGAGAGCAAGAGAGAAAGAGACAGAGCATGAAAGAGAGAGAGAGAGAGAGAGAGAGAGAGAGAGAGAGAGAGAGAGAGAGAGAGAGAGAGAGAGAGAGAGAGAG
>JAOVVH010000037.1:1677025-1689590 GCA_028566435.1 Scorpiodoras heckelii
GTGTTCAGATCTCAGCTCAGGAGTGTGACAGGAAGAAACTAAGTGCACTACTGCGTTTGTCTTGGTCTTCTTAATGTACGGTGTGAATTTGGGGAACATCAGAGAATGTTGTTTTTTGAGCAAAAATGGTAAGGGAATGTTTTTTTGGGAAAAAAATCACCATTCTTAGATTTGTATCAAATTTACACTATGCATTATGGACATCAACTCTAACACAGTAGTGCACTTAGTTTTGTTCTATCACCCTCCTGAGCTGAGATCTGATCTTCCAGTTTCGGTCGAGACTAAATTTTTAAAAATATTTTTATATTTTAATGAGAGTAATATATTCTAAACTGAAAGCTCAGATCTCAGCTCAGGACCGTGACGGCATGAAACTAAGTGCACTACTGTATTAGTGTTGACCTCCACAACACACAGTGTACATTTGATCAAATGTGAGAATGTCGAGTTTTTACCCAAAGAAACACAAACAAACAAACACCCTTATGATTTTTGCTCAAAAAACAACATTTTCTGATTTTCCCCAAATTCACAGCATACATTAAGAAGACAAAGACAAACACAGTATTGCACTTAGTTTCATCTCGTCATACTCCTGAGCTGAGATCTGAACACTTTAGTATGTTGGAACTGTAGTGGAGTGGAGTGGAGTTAATGTGGGTTATATCCAGATTTTTTTTAAAGTAACTTCTAATGTATGTTTTTATTAATAATCTCATTCACTAGCACTTTTGATAATTAAAAAGGTGTTATGAAAGGCATTAAGTTTAAACATCTCCACAGCAGTGTTATGTAGGGAAAATTTATTGTTATTGTCCTGCTTGCTGAACCTCCTTGTCCACTGTGAAACTGCATGAAATGGTCCTTCAGTAGATTTATTCTCCACCCATCACAGCCCCTTTACAAATGTTATGTGTCATTGTCCTTTTATATTTCCATCTAAACTCATTCCCTGCATTCATACTTTAACAAATTTAAACCCTTTAATGAAGTGATATCACACTCGAGGTTGTTCTGTTATCACTGAATATCAGCACGGCTGTGACTCGGTCGTAGTCACGAGAACACATGCTGAGTACTGAATAATCACAGCCGTGCTGATATTCAGTATAACGACACGACCTCGAGTGTGATATTTCTTTGATGCAACAGATCTACAACCACCATTTACTAATTAACAATAATAAGTAACAACAGATTAAGATATGTTTGTTTGTTTAATCATTCATTAAGCCATTTATTCTATGAGTAATAATCTCTTCTCTATCTGGCAGTCTTTGGTGAGTGCCAGGAGAACATTAACTGCCTGACTGCATTGTTCCAACTTGACAGACAAGGGATAATGCTATGGGGTTGTTTTTCAGGGGTTGGCCGAAGCCCCTTAGTTACAGTGAAGGGAAATCTTAATACCTCAGCATACCGAGACATTTTGGACAATTGTATGCGTCTAGCTTTGTGAGAACATTTTGGGGAAGTCCCTTATCTGTTCCTGCATGACTGTGCCTCAGTGCACCAATTATGGTCCATAAATTAAGGCACAGTTGGGTGAGTTGGTGTGGAAGAACTTGACTGGCCCACACAGAACCCTGATCTCAACCCCATCAGACACCTTTGTGATGATCTAGAATGGAGATTGTGAGCCAGACCCTCTTGTCCTACATCAGTGTCTTACCTCACATATGTTCTTCTGGATGAATGGGTAAAAATTCCCACAGACACACTGAAAAATCTTGTAGAAATCCTCCTCAGAAGAGTGGAAGGTGTTATAGCTGTAAAGGGGGGACCAACTCCATAGTAATGCCTATTTAGAATGTAATGTCATAAAAACTCCTGTAGATATAATGTCTAGGTGTCCAAATACTTTTGTCTATATAGTGTACTAAAGTGTTCAGATCTCAGCTCAGGAGTGTGACAGGAAGAAAGTAAGTGCACTTCTGCGTTCATCTTTGCCTTCTTCATGCACGGAATGAGAATTTGGTGAAAATCAGAGAATGCTGTTTTATTTTGACCAAAAATGGTGATTTGGGTGAAAAAAAAAATTCAGCTCTCTCAGATTTTCACCAAATTTACACTGTGTGTTGTGGAGGTCAACACTCACACAGGAGTGCACTTAATTTCATCCTGTCAGCCTCCTGAGCCGAGATCCGAGCTTACAGTTTCCAATATATTATTCTCATTAAAATATAGGGATTTGGGCACAAATGTAAATGTTTTAATGATGTGCATTAGTTAAAGTGCACATGCACGGTAGAGTTTACATGGAAATATAAGAGGAGAGGGATGATGTGACCAAAAAAAAAATATATATATATATACACTTAAAAATCCATTTCCTGCTGTCAGTTGTTACTGCATGTTCTTCTATTAGCTAAAACTGAGGGAAAGACTAAATAAGTTGTTTCAGAATATTACTTCCACCTATAATGTGGTATACAGCGCTGCTTCTTCACTCCACCCTGTCAGTGATTGTCTTTTATAAGAAATATGATAAGTAGATAAATTAGAATCTTGTAAGTCATAATTAAGCCCCTTGAATACACACTCAAAATACAAAGGAACACATTTTCATATTTACAAAGCTGCCAATAATAAATGTTTAAGAAAATCAGTCGACGCTTTCAGCATGACATCCAAACATGCCACACTTCATCTGCAGCGAGCTTTTTGAATACGAAGGCACATAAAACGTCACACTGGTTACTCAGCCACCCGGCTTTCTGTTGTCATGGAGATGCCTGTGAAATCCCACATACTGTAGCACCTTCGGAGAAAACAATATTGATTGCATTCTGGCTCTCTGCACCGTAGCCGTGAAGTGCATCGGCTAATCAAGAGAGGTCACTGCAGGTGCACTTTACAGGCAATAAATTCAAGACACGTCCTACCAAAGTGTCAAATGTCACAAATCCGTTTAGGCATAATGCATGCCTGTAAGCAAATATTTAGCTTCTTTCACCTAAGATTTTTCCTCTGTCACATTTTCCATCTCGATAGACTGAGTTGATTATAATGGTTACTTTCCACTGTTATTGAGCGGCTCCATTGATTTGCTTGACTTCACATTGATTAACCTCCCAGGGCAAAGGAAAGATTTGTAAGGATAGTAAGTGGCTCTCACCGTGCCTCATCCACTACCGATGAGGCATTACGGCTTCACAGACTCATTTCCAGGCAAATTCAAAAGGTAATGTGAGTTTCTCCATTAGCAAATAAATATTTATAAGGCTGAAGAGCCTGCTAAAAAGTTTTGCCAATTACACAACTCGTCAGGTGATGGGATCTGCAAGACTATCTGATATTTATAGTGCTTTCTAGAATAAGGGGGATGTAATTGAGACAATTTGATGATAAGAAAATATTTCAAATCTGAGATCATGTTACTATACAACTTGATATTATACTGCTTTTTAATGCACAATTAGTTCCTATGTATCATGCATTAATGATTAGTTCACAAAAGAGTCAACTCTTTGAGCTGGCTCCTTTAGACTCCAGTCAGACCTGGTATTAGCATGGATCCAGGGTAATCAGATTGCAGGTGGTCACCATTAAGTAAAGGTGTGAATGGGGTCAAAGGTGTCTCAAAGATGCATTAAGCTCTGATCACTCAGATAATTTATGAAAGTGGTCAGGGATGCATATAGCCACATTACTTTAGCATTTAGTGTGCACGCGAAAGTGTACTGAGCCACACTGAAGGACAACCTACTCAAGTGATGTCCTCTGCATATGCGGAAGTAGAGTGGTGTATTCTTTGAGTCCTGCATTGTTTTCTTTTCTTCTTACTCTTCTTTTAATTTTCGACAAACTAGGCACAGGAAGTTCTTCGCTGCCTCCTTTGAGTTAAAACCAACAACACATACTGTATGTTCTTTGCAAACAGACATGTTTATTTGCATATAGAGCAGGGAAGTGAAATCCAATCACTTGAGACGCATGTGGAGATGCATTGTAATCCCAGGTGTGAATTGACCGCTTCAGAGCTGTCCACTTGTGACCCAGTCAACCAGGATGCATGTTAATGCCAAGTCTGAACAGGGCCAAACATCAAGAGCTGACTTGCTTCCCCTTGAGATCTGAGCATTCATGCATATTTATATTTACTTGATAAAGATGGAAATTTGTTAGAAATTCTGTAAAATTGTCTTCAGTAACTATAATATTTTACTTGATAACTAACATTAAGTTCATAACTATACTGTGACATCAGTGGCGAGGAGCATTTGTGAGAACACATTCTCAGACACACCAACTGGCTCAGCATGGTGGGTCATTAACTCACACATATGTCATGGAGGGTACGTGACAAACAGCCCCTAAGTACATGCACTGCATGATGGGAGCACATGCAGTTCAAGTCATGATAGCCTGTTGGGTAGTTAGCATGTGATCAAATCGTTCTACCAGGCCACTGCTCTGTGGATGAAGAGACAAAGTCCTAGTTTTTTCTCATTCCCAGAGAACTGCAGATCTCTGCCATGACTGCTGACTCAGTGTTCTGCCCTTGGTCCCTGTGAAGCTCCTCTGGAACCCCGAACCGGCATAACACCACCTTGACAAGCAAGGTTGCTGTGGTAGTGGCTGTCTGATCAGGAATAGCATACACCTTTGGCCACTTAGTGAAATAGTCCATAGCGACAAAAACATAACGGTTCCCCTGTTCAGAGCATGGAAATGGACCCAATACATCCACAGCGACTTGCTCCATAGACATCCATACACTATACCAAGTGGGGCTGGAATGGAGTGGCAGAGAGTGGCAGAGTGACATCTTGACTGGATTCTAGTGATGGATCAATGATGTCCTCACCGGACTCTGGTAGGAAGTGACAATGTCCTCACAAAGTCTGGTGTGAGCTTTGCATGGAATGCCACCCGGTCATCCTTTGATGTGAACATGGTGTTGGAGGCCACCCTGTAGGCCTCCAGCATAAGATTGATGTTGGAGACTGCCCTGTTGGCCTCTGGTGTGAGAATGGTGTTGGAGACTCCCCTGTCTGTCTTTTGCATGAGCATAGTTTGGTGTCCATCCCGTCGGCATTTGGTTTGAGCATGGTCTTGGAGACCGCCCTATAGGTTTCTTGCATATGCATGGCATAGGAGGCCATCCTGTTGGCCTTTGGCATGAGCATGGTGTTGAAGGCCACCCTATCAATCTCTGGCATGTGCATGGTGTAGGAGGCCTCCCTGTCAGCATCGAGCATGAACTTGGCATAGGAGGCCATCCTGTCTGCCTTAGGTGTGAGCATGGTGATAGAGACTGCTCTGTCAACCTTTGACATGTGCATGATGTTGGAGATTGCCTTGTTGGCCTCTTGCTTGAGCATGGCTAGAAAATTCATTTCCTCTTTGTCTCCAGCCCATGTAGTCATCCAATCCATGCAGCTGTCCTCTGATCCAAGCTCTGTGGTATTATCTACACTGAGGTATCTTTCAGTAGGGAGCTGGGACAAAATGAACCTCAGCCACTCTTCAGGCTATTCATTAACAGCATTAACTAGACCAGGCAAGATCAAGAAACATGAAGACAGAAACAGGATTAAAAAACAGAATAGCAAACAAGACAACATGGCTCACCAATGACAGGTACAAAACACACAGTGTATAAATCACAATGAAACAAAGAAACACGGGGGTTTACTATACACACATTAATCAAGGGGGCAAACTAAAAATGGTGAAGGTAATCATAACACACTGGGGAGACAACCAATGACAGGACATGGAAGGAGAAAAGAGAACATGAACCTGCAACATGAACCAAAAGAAAGAAGCATAAGTCAATGTACACAAACATAGGACAACACAGAAATAAGCCACAGAGAGCATAATGTTTTGACCACCTTTCTTATATGAGCCAGTTCTTTTTGGTATGTTTGTTACTTCATTTATTTCTTAACAGACAGACAGACAGACAGACAGATACCTCATGAGGTTAAGATAATTTCAGTATCTTAAATAGACTAATTGCTTTGCTTTCCGATGCTGTATGATAGTTTGTCATCTACAAAAAAACAGACATTTTAATGTCACAGCTCCATATTGAAACAGAATCACTTTCAGGTAGGAGGCGTGGCCTAACGTAAAGATGGATGCTGTTACTAGATTCTGCACCTTGACAAAGTGGCATCTCTTAGCTTCCCTTACTTTTTAACTACATTATCCTCATAGTGCCAGTGTAACCCTAAATGAGCACAATTTAGACATTAAACAAACTGTTTTAGTATGACTGCAAAGAAAGAGGTGGCTCATCACCCAAATTAAAAATCGACCAAATTTAGAGAACGCTGCCAATTTCGTGGCACTTAACAGTCACTCGGGGCAACCGTTCAAACAGTATTGATAGACTAATACAATAAACTCTTTGTCTCATAATAAACACCACGGTATAAGACTCCTGTGTTAAACAAAACAACTAAATGGAAGAGAGAGATGATCTTAATTTTAATGATGATCTTGATTTTAATTTCTACACTATTCAAAAACAAATTCACTTTCAGATTCCAGTCCCAATCTGGCTTAAACTATATACAAATCAGTAACAGAACCAATCCTGGTGTATGGTAGTGGGATTTGGGGGCCGCTTACAAACCAAAACTTTACACACATGGGACAAACACCCAATAGAAGCTATACACACATAATTCTGTAAATCCATCCTACAAATCCATCGAAACACTACAAATAACGCATGCAGAACTGAATTAGGACAATTTCCACTACTGACAGAAATGATCCATTAAATATTGGCTCCTTCTGAAACACAGTGATCCCCAGTCCTATCATTACAAAGCCCTGCAATGCCAAGAGCTGAGCAGAGAGAAGAGTCTCCTCACCCGGCTGGTCCTGAACCTCAGTTCACTAACACACACTAACACACTTCTACATCAGGAACAGCCGGACACCAGAGCAATCAGAAACACAATTACATCACCCACTGGAACACACAAACACAAGAACAAAGTAAAATGCAGTGTTATTTGTCCCTAAATCGACAGTACACTGTAGCGGACTACTTGAGCACAGTGACTGATATTAAACACAGAACCACGTTAACAAAGTACAGACTCAGTGCTCACACACTGGCCATAGAGACGGGACGCTATCAGAAATCATGGTTCCCTAAAGAACACACAGTGCAACAGAAACGCTGTGGAGACAGAGCTGTACTTCCTAACAGAGTGCAGCGAATTTAGACATTTACGAGAAAAATATGTTAAAAAATTTCAAATATCACGTCCCAAATTCTCCGTCCTGCCCAACTCTGACACGCTGCACATCCTGTTAGAAGAAGTGAAGGAGAGCTGTGTTAGCAGGACAGTACGTGTCTGCCTGCCATAACCTGAGGGACAGTGAGTAACACACACACAAAAACACACACACAGCCCTGTTTGTCTTCATAATAATAATAATAATAATTATTATTATTATTATTATTATTATTTTTTATTTTTTATTTTTATTTATTTATTTTTATTATTATTACTTTAACCAATATTTAAGTTCTCATTATTTTCTTAGTAGCTTCTCCATGTCAGTATTTGAACAATCAGTTATAATTATGTTGTCTTTGTTAATGTTCTTATTCCCCACAATGCTTTGGCAATACTATACATATTGGTCATGCCAATAAAGTTTACTGAAATTGAAAACTGAAACTGATGATCTGCTTTTTGTAGGCTGAATTAAATTTAACACAGCTAGTGTAGGAAAAAAAAGCAAAAATCTCAACTTCTTTGTCCTGAATATGTTGGAAACCTTTACCTCTGACTTTTACAAACACTGACACCGGAGGCTCCTTCTGTAAATGTTGAGCAAACAAACAAATGCTGAACAAATGTCAAGACTTCACAGCGTAGACCTCGTAAACTCTGCATTTGGTGTTTGTTTTGCTCTCAGCTGTGATAACAGAGCACCCGGGCCTTGATTTGCTAAGACTCGAACTAAATGTAATGAAAACGAGTCACTGTTGTAGACAGAAAGTTGATTATTTTTCTATAACAGCACATTCTGAAGTGTTTTATTCCTCTTACACCACAGCAATTTCCTAACACTTGATGTTTTTAATGAATTGAAGGATGACATGTAGTATGTTGTATTGTATATATTTATAATTGCGATTAATGCTGTGGACACAAGGTAGTTCCTGTTTCCACTTCCTTTACCATCTTCTGTTTTTAACTTTGGACATTAAGACCCAAAAGCTCCCTCTGTACCTCTGACTGTTAAGAAGCACCAACACTGGAGACTCCTTCCATAAATGATAAATTAGCATCTCTTTACAATAATCTTCACCAAGTCAACGATTGCATCCATTGTATCCACTGCGCAAATCCCTGTGAACAAGTAGTTACTATAGAAACGATAACCTACGTGTTAATACAAAGCTGTGTTAATACAAACCTGTCAGAGCTGCTCTTACAGAGAATTAATCAACACCAACACCTACAGCTCTGAGAATAAACTGTACATATACACACCGAGTTTATTAGGTTTGTTTAGTGTGTGTGTAGCCTCCTCCTGCCTGTCGCTCGGAGTTATTACTGTACAACGACATGTCAGTTGGGAGCTGTGAAAAAAAACAATAATAATAAAAGTAAAACGGAAGATGGGCTAATCCACTGAGAGAAAGAAAATTTGGCAGACGCTTCAAACTTTCAAACCTCAACTTTGCCTTAGGCCAAGTCATAAAGTATGCATTGCCCAAAATAATTTCAGCATGAGTGCTGAAAAAAGGCAGTTTCCCAGCAACCTTGTGTGCAACTAAATTAAACGGCTTTATTTTTCTCTCTCTGCTCACTTTCTCGTTCTACTTTATCGTGACTCATGATGAATTATGCTTTTCATCTGTGTGCCCAAGGACTAAAAGGGCAGAATAGAATGAAAAGCATACAAAAAGGGTGTATTTTGATGTATATTAGATATATTATGAAAGAGAATATGCAGAATGAATCATGAGGATATTTGTATCCAAAAGCACAGTAAGCTTTCTGGGACAAAATCAGCATTTCTTTTATATAAAGGTAATTATTCATGGTGTTTAAGGACAAATGATGTAAGCAAGTCAACTGATGTGTGCTAGAGTCGTAGCTATAATCGGTTAACTTCTTAAATCAATTAGTCCTGCTTGTTTGAACATGGATTGTATAGATTCATAATCTCAGTACGTTTTTTTGTTTTTAATTCTAGCTTGCATTTAACATAAAATTAAGCCTTATTTCTGAAAAAAACTTTCAAAATGATTGATAATCTGGTGATTTAATCCTAGCAGAGCTGCTCTAGCAGTTACAGCTGATGGAACTCGTCTCCCAGTGCTAGCAGCTGAAAACAATAGCTCATTGTTTGGCGTCGTGTCCAGCCTGATCTATTTTGGACTTCTTCCTTTTATAGAGTTCCATAGGACTGACTCCAGTGGGCCTAATCTCTCCTCCCTGGGGCGAGCTGATATAAAAGCTCAGCCAGACGATCTCATCCTCTGTGGCCTGAGCTTTCTGACCCCTCTCGCTCTCCCTGACTTCCAAACATAACAATAATCCCAGCTGCCATTAAAGACTCTCTTTTGCTCAGCACCGATGGCCCCTAAGAAAGTAGAAGCCAAGAAGCCGGAGCCCAAAAAGCCCGAGCCGAAGAAGCCTGAGCCGAAAAAAGAGGCCGCCCCAGCACCACCTCCTGCTGCTCCAGTCGAACCAGAGCCGCCCAAAGAACCTCCATTTGACCCCAAGAGTGTGACTGTGGGATTCACACCTGACCAGATCGAGGAGTTCAAGGAAGCCTTCCAGCTGTTCGACCGTACGCCGAAGAATGAGATGAAGATCACGTACGCGCAGTGCGGAGATGTGATGAGGGCGCTCGGGCAGAACCCCACCAACGCCGACGTCCTGAAGGTCCTTGGAAAGCCAAAGCCTGAGGAGATGAACAGCAAGATGCTGGACTTTGAGACCTTCCTGCCCATGCTGCAGCACATCTCCAGTTCAAAGAATAAAGGTAGCTATGAGGACTTTGTCGAGGGTCTGCGGGTCTTTGATAAAGAAGGCAATGGAACCATTATGGGAGCAGAATTGCGCCATGTCCTAGCAACGCTCGGCGAGAGGATGACCGAGGATGAGGTGGATCGACTCATGGCTGGGCAAGAGGACGCCAACGGATGCATCAATTATGAATCTTTCGTCAAACATATTCTCTCCGGTTGAGCGGGACTTGGGATACATTTTCTTATTCAAAATAAGTTAATTTAAGCTTTATAAAGGTTTATGGTGTATTAGTGGCAGCTTCATGTCATAGTTTGTAGCTTTGTAGACAAACATGTCTATTGCAAGAGACAATTACGAGAGATGGTTTATTGTTTCCCAATATTTAATTGCATATAAATTACCAGAAATCACACAATTATACACGCACATGTACGTGTAAGGAATAAAACATGACTGGCATGTCATGGGAGAGTTTTGTTCAACAAGAAATTTTGCAAAAAAATGCCAATGATACAGTTTTACAGTACAAAAATACAGTTTTTTTATTTATTAAAGAGAAACGTCATATATTTCTATCCATTTCTAGTTACATTTTATATTGTGGACTGTCTGTTCTTACTTAGTAACTATAAACAGTTGATCCTTGCCCAGAAAACTTGTCATGCTACAGAGACAGAAACAGAGCAAACACTCCTCTGTCTGTATCTTAATGATTCATCTTCACCTCTGACTAACACTGGAGACTCCTTCCGTAAACAATATGTATTTTTTTATTTTGTTTAGGTGGAGCATTTGTATTGAAATTTTACTGTATTAGAATTTGTTGTGCTTTTACTGAAAAATGTATCAATACCTTCTGTCCAGTCAGAATTCAACAGCGCTGTGTGTAAGGCATAAATAACACATTGTTCATTCATCTATTTAAAGAAAGAGCAAAAGGGAGCACAAACATTGTGTTGGAACTAAAACGTGTATCTTAAGCTTGCCTTCCCCTGGAAGAGCACTTTAACAGGCATCAGAGCTACACATCAATAAACGAATAAATGGCAACGCTTTTATAGCCGTACATCTGAAATCCTCGGTGTCACGCTCCTTTGGTGTGAAATGCCAGGAAGGAAACATTAAAGCACTCAAATCGCCAGCAAGAGTTTTTTCGTAGGCGCAAATGACTGCTGATGAATCAGAGCGGAGAGATGCAATAAGATCAGATTGCAGTTTCTGGAATGGTGTGATATGAAACAGGGTGTCCTGATCTTCGCAGAGGTGGAAAATTGCTGCGTTATCTCATCCGTGCTGTATCTTGGAAATGAAACTGGAGGAAAAAAAAATAAAAAATACAGAGAAATGCAAAGCATAATCAGTTTATTAAATGCAACGTGCGTTGGAAATACATTTGGACTTAATGTTTTTATTACATAGAAGCGAATATCATATCAAACATTTCTGCTCCGACAAACGGCAAACTGCAACTACAGCATCTTTGTATTATACAAGGCACTTGATAGAACTGTAAAAAAAGTACTTGAATCTTGAATCCTCATATAAAAATGTTTTATGTTTACACATACATTTATACAAACATTAAATACCTATCAAACACAGTCCTATTCTTTAAACTCACAGCATCATGTTTTGTAGAAATGCCTTTAAGAATAATGATATGATATTTTTTTGTCATATTGCCCAACCTTAATGTTCTCAAAACACAGACAGATGCTCTATTCATTTTTAATTCCAGTATCGGTTGCATAGCTCGGCTTGTTGAAGTCCAGCCAGGTCCTAGGGATTGACATCAAACATAACTCACAGCACTCTCGCACCAGACTCAACTTTCCTTCAATACGTTTAAAGCCCTGACCTTTACCCAGGCAGCTCAGAGAGCGTAAGAGAAGCGCAGTGAAAGCGGCATGAGAGAACTCGACATCTTGCTTTGATGAGGTTTATAGCGAGACCCTGGATGCAGAGGCCAGGAGTCGGGAACATACGCATCAATGAGGAATCTCAGACAGAGAGACACAGAATGCTAGCTAGACAGAAAGAAAGAGAGCGAAGCCTGTGCTGAGCTGGACTCACTCTCGTCCCTGTCATCAGGTAGACAGCTGGCCCTGAGCCCCTGCTCTATGATCTCAGGTGACGAGAGGAGAAGCCAGCATGCACCGGGCCTTAAACACGGATTTCATGCCTACTAGTGTGAGCTTCCTAGATGTCACAGGGCCACTTCACCACAGCCAAGGCGATTTAGAGGGAGATTTTTGTCCCGATTTGGCTGATAAAATGTGAATCACAATCATGCTCCAATGTTATGGCCAGAAAAGGCACAGTTTTGGGTTTAGAAGAGACTAATGCAGCTATAAAAATGCATTTATAAAAATATATTTTACTTTAGTCTACTTTTTAAATTAGCACACACTCAGTTATGAGTTAAAGCACCCGTTTGAGCTAGTACAGCCATGAGTCTTCTTGGGAATGATGTTCCCAAGTTTTTCACACCTGGATTTGGGGATCCTCTGCCGTTCTTCCTTGCAGATCCTCTCCAGTTCCATCAGGTTGGATGTGAACATTGGTGGACAGCTATTTTCAGGTCTCTCCAG
>JAOVVH010000037.1:1689936-1700845 GCA_028566435.1 Scorpiodoras heckelii
TTAAGTTTACTACATGATTCCTTATGTGTTCCTTCATAGTCTGGATGACTTCAGGATTCATTTACAATGTAGGAAAATAAGAAAAAAAATAAAAACACTGAATGAGAAGGTTTGTCCAAACTTTTGACTGGTACTGTATATTCAGAGGAGATATAAAATTTGAAGGAATTGAAAACATTTTGTATGTTAATGATTTTCTTGGATATTTTCCTAAGATATTTAAATTACTGAAGAATTATTTTTTAAGAAATATTTTGCAGCTTCTTTTTATCATAACACAATAAAAATATTTCATATCAAATGGAGTAATGTATTTCTTTGTTGTTTAGCAAATTGAATGTCAGTTTATCTATCGATCACTGATGACTAAATGACTTAATTTGATCATTTTTTTCAAATTACAGGAGAAAATATTTTCCACAGAATGAGAAATATTTGATTCTAGTTATTTTATTGTATTGTGTTCAAAAAATATTATCTATTCTGTCTTTCTTTGTTTGTTTTGTGTCTCGTAATTTGGTATTTTGGTGAGATATTCTTTTTTTTATTACTATTGTTTGGTAAATTTGAATAGGATTACTAGTACAATTTAATTCATTGGGGATTTCAGATTCTTTTTTTGTATTTTGATTTTAATTAATTAATTAATTCATCTATCCATTTAGTATATCTTTTAATGTTGGGCAGTTTAATTTTAAAACATTTTTTTGTTGTTGTTGGTGGTTTTAAATTCTTGAAAAATACAGAGTAGGTTCTTTGGCTCAACAGAATTATTCTTATTCTTATTCTTATTATTAGGCTATGTGGATTTAATTTCTTATTACTTTGCCTGTCATCAGTTAATATATTATTTTCTTCTGCTATGCTTTCTTTATCTTAGGAATTGTTTTGTAGCAGAATAGTGTTGAAAATCTTAAACATTTATTTAACTACCTTTTTTCTTAAAGTGGTTGTAATTATAACAGTTGTTAAAATACAGTTTATAACC
Organism: Scorpiodoras heckelii; assembly: GCA_028566435.1. Lineage (NCBI taxonomy): Eukaryota > Metazoa > Chordata > Actinopteri > Siluriformes > Doradidae > Scorpiodoras > Scorpiodoras heckelii. The sequence goes on from JAOVVH010000037.1 coordinate 1,690,925, forward strand.
AGGTGGGTATAACATCTTATAAAATAAATATGGGATGCAGTATAACAACAGTTGTCTTCTAATATTGCTGATTTGGGAAAGATTTGAAGGGATCATCTAAATTCATACCTATAATTTCTTACCCATAATTCTGTTCACCATTAAAACATCTGGGCTCTTAAGGTGCCTTTACTTTATGTTACACAATATGGTTGCTTTATTGTTCTCAAAGAAAGATCTCCTTTAACAGTTTGATCAAATATTTTAAAGTTTTTAGACCTAAACAAGGGGTGGGCCTTTATGATTATTGGCAGGTTAGTAGACACACTTCCTTGTCCTGATTGGCTAGATTTTGGACTGCCATGTTTTTGTTTTGTGCATATTTTGGAAGACTTTACACTATGAAACTTATAAGCATCTTAAAGGTGACAGAACCGTGGTACATTATAGCCCAGGTGATGAAACTCATTCATCTAGATGGTATTAATATCACTATGGGACAGGTGAGTGTCTAGCAAGTTGCATTTTCTATTAACCCAGATGTTTGCATTACACGATCATACATGTGATGCGACTAGATAAACAGAGAAGAGTTGGAACCTCGCGTGACAAGTTTAGGTGAACAGGTTGCTTGACCCTTTGGCATAAGTCAGCATACAGAATCTCACCTCATTTATACCACTGAGCAGTTGGGGCCCAACACTGGCAGCTTGCTGGTTCTGGGATGTGAACTCGTGACCTTCTCATCAGTAGTGCACTGAGCTACCACTGCTAACCTTTTACAATTCCATCCTCGAACAACAGTATTTAATTTTTATGTTATGTGGTTAAGTCAGTCTTATGATGCAGGGTTCAAGTAACAGGTCTCAGCATGTATCATAAATGATTAATATATCATTCCAATAATATTGATGATATTCCTGTGATATTTCAGTGACAGCTAATGATACATGCTGTGACATCTTTATGACATGACTTTGTCAATCTTACGACTTGGTTCAAGACTGGTTCAAGTTTTGCACCAGGCTTCATCAATTTGATTACTACACTATATGGACAAAAGTTTTCATACACCTGCATGTTATATCTACAGGAGATTTTATGACATTCCACTCTAAATCAATAGGCATTAATATGGACTTGGTTCCTCCTTTGCAGCTATAACACTTTCCATTCTTCTGAGAAGGCTTTCTACAAGATTTTGCAGTGTGTCTGTGGGAATTATTCTTTTTCATTCAACCAGAAGAGCATTTATGAGGTCAGAGACCAATGTAGGACAAGCTGTCTGGCTCACAATCTCCATTATAGTTCATCCCAGAGATATTCAGTGGGGTTGAGATCAGGGCTCTGTGTGGGCCAATCAAGTTCTTCCACACCAAACTCACCCAATTGTGTCTTTATGGATCTTATTTTGTGCACTGGGACACAGTCATGCAGGGAAGGAAAAGTGCCCGTTCCCACAAAGTTCTAGGCATATAATTGTCCAAAATGTCTTGATACGCTGAGGTCTTACGATTTCCCTTCAATGGAACTAAGGGGCCTCGGCCAACCCCTGAAAAACAACCCCATAGCATTATCACTCCTCCACCAAACTTTACAGTTGGCACAAAGCAGTCAGGCAGGTAACGTTCTCCTGGCATTCACCAAACCCAGACTCATCCATCAGATTGACAGACAGAGAAGCGTGATTCATCACTACCCTGAACATGCTTCCACTGCTCCAGAGTCCAGTGGATACATGCTTTACACCACTCCAATCGACGCTTGGCATTGTGTTTGCTGATGCAAGGCTTACATGCAGCTGCTCGTTCATGGAAATCCTGGCCATGAAGCATCCAGTGAGCAGCTTTTATGCTGATGTTAAAGCCAGAGGAGATTTGGGACTCAGTTATTGAGACAACAGAGCGCTGGTGACTATTATGCACTATGCTCCTCAGCACTCAGCGAAACGCTGTGTAACTTTACGAGTTCCTGTGGTTCCTAAACGCTTCCACGTGTCAATACCACCACTCACAGTTGATTGTGCAATATTTAGGAGGGAAGAAATGTAAATAAATGACTTGCTGCAACGGTGGCGTCCTATTACAGAATCACACTCAAATTCAGTGAGCTCCTTAGAATGACCCATTCTTTCACAAATGTGTGTAAAGGCAGACTGCATGGCTGGGTGCTTGATTTTACACACCTGTGGCAATGGGACTCCATGACACACCTGAATTCAATGATTAAGAGGTGTGCCTGAATAGTTTGTCCATGTAGCGTATATAATTTATATAATATTTCTATGATAATGTGGTATGATGTTCCAGTGACAACTAATGATACATGCTGTGACAGGTTTATGACATGGCTGTCTCGGTATGATGACACCAATGCTTACAATAGGTGTTAAACTGTCTTGACATGACATATTTCTTTAATATGATAGGACGGTATCTTATGACATATGCTATCTTAGCAGGTGTATGACACACACAACTATGTCTTTCTTCTGATATGGGTTTCAGTGTTTCAGCATATGGCAAATATGTTTAATATATTGTTCCTATGATATCGATAATATTCCTAGATGTCATTTATAGATAATGATACATGCTGTGACATGTTTATGACATGGCTATGCCAATCTTATGATACAGGGTTTAGGAAAAGCATCACAGCATGCTTCATAAAATTGATTATTATGTTATTCCTATGATATTTCTGCTAGGATGTTCCAATGCTGGCTAATGACACATTCTCTGACATGGCTATGACAGGTTTACGAAACAAGGTTCAAGTGTTAACTAATTAATTATAAGTTGAATTAAAAAATTAATCAGGAAAAGAAATTATAGCACATAATGTAAATTTAGTACAGCAGGAAATGCATTATGTCCAGCTCTACACCAGAATATACGAGGAATAATAAATAAATAAAAAATGCATTCTGCAAGGCATAAAGCAACTGCTTTATGGTGGCAGACGAAATATTGTGTGGTCTGTTTCCCAGCAATTCTCTTCCTCCAAGCATTTTGAACCTGGTGCTGCAATGTTTTGGGTAATAACACTCAGCGACAGTGTTATCAGCAAGCTTGATAGGCGTCGCCCAGAGCGGAAATCTGAGCCAAGGTAATATATACAGCATTCAGGTCTTTTTCACAGCCTGTAGTCGAATGCACACATCATGCAGAATGGTGCAACTGACCCGACAGTGTTACAGGGAGAGCACAGCGCTGATGTAACAGCGGCCAGGATGCAGAGGAGAAATGTGTACAGAGGTGACATTTTGCTGACGCTTTTGCTTCGGCTGCTGGAAATGGAGCAATGAGGTCATTTCATTCACTGTATACCGCTGATATCACGACACATACAGCTTTATCACTTTTCAGTCTCCCAAGAAACAAAACTGTGGGTTTTTTTTCCTCCCTAAATACAGGCTCAGAGTGAACGAACTGACATGCACTTATTGCATTGTCATGGAAGGAAGACAGATGAGATACAAATGTGATATTTTTTTGTTAAAGAAATGAAGATTCATTTCATTCAGTAGAACTGTTCCAACAACATAAGTGGCAGGAGTTAGATGCTGCTTTGTGGTTGAGTTGCTTGAAATTACATATTGAATATTGAATTTTCTTTAATATACACTTACATCCATTCCACTCTCAGAATAAGATCACAAAGAGGCCTGAATTTACTTTTTGTCCACCATAAAATAAAATTTACACTATTTTCCAACACAACACAACTGATATTTGAAGTTTCACATCAGAGCTATGAGGCTACATTTACTTAACATTATACCACAGCGATGATAAAGTCTCCTTTCTCCATTCATTATATTAATACTCATAATAATATGGTATTTGTTTCCAGTTCATTCACAGAAGACGCACCACATAAGAAGATTAAACAAATACGTGCAATGATAATATGCTGGCATTTTCTCTGAGGAGATGTTTATTTAATAATTTTGCAATTAGTCTCCAGTGTCAGCAGTCATACACAGTCAGAGGTAAAGTTATAACTTTTTGTTTTAAAACAAAAGCTTCAGCGCTATAGATCTATCCTGTGATATAAAACAAATCAGCGTCCAAAATTGAATATCTATACAGATGTATCATATTTAATCAGTTCAGCTGCTTTATCATCACACATTTCTCCCAACTCTCTGCCTGAGAGCTCCATGCAACAAAGATGCACAAAGGTGATTTTTCTTTGCGCCGTGAGCTGCACGTGGCTAATTTTATGCACCACCAATAAAACTAAGTTAAGCCCCTGCTTAAAGTCTGAACATGGACAAGACATCCTGCATATCAATCAGCTCCAAGTCTGAACATGTGTAAAATGATAAAGTACAGAACAATTTGATTTCTAAATTGGCCAAATAATTGTGCCAAGCATGATTTCAATATTGAGCAAAATACTCATGATTAGCCTTTCAGCCCTTATTGTGCAGCCTTAGGTAATGGACGCTGAAACATCTGCTCAGGAGACCGTTACAGTAACACTACCTCTAAAGCCGGGGTTCATAAACTCATTATAAGTGTTTTTCTTTAGATGACTCATAAGTTTGTAATGATTTCTTGCTAGCTACCACTTTATAACATCAAGCATAACCTTTAGCATGTTATCAACTCTATTAAATGTGCTGTAAAAATAAAATACATTTTTTCAAGCAACACAAGCATTTGAGATGAAGATTACTAATACGATGTTGGGAGAGGGGGCGGGGCTTCCAGGTCATATGCTTATTGGCTCATCTGCTATGTGTACTGCGGTAAAAATTTGCTCTTTTTTTGCATCTTTTTCAGTCTGTTGTGTATTGAACTTGTACTTGTAACTCCGTACTCTGATGTCACCTTTTGAGCTAAACAATAAAAAACCTCAGTAATCTCTATGTTCCTATAGATGTATCCTATCTGTCAGGGACTCATCCCAGTTCATACCATACACAACCACCACCACTCGGAACTCCACTTCCCAGAACCCAGGACAGAGTCTTTAGTTTTCACCTGTTTTCAGTTAAGTCATATGTTCTGTTGTCTATTTAAGTTCCTTAGTTTCCCCAGCTCACCATGAAATATCATAGCCTCCCTGTCTTACTGAGCTGTTGTTTTGTGTATTGTTGCCACAGTTTAGTAGACCTAAGCCTGTTCATCTGTTCTTTATCCCATCTATCTATCCCAGTTTGCCAACTTTGTAGATCGCCTGATCATTGTCTGCTTTGACTTCAATTTCTGCCTTGATTTTGAATTTGTTTGCCTGAACTTGAACTATGCATAACTTGAACCTGAACTTGCATCCCTTAACCCATCTTGGTAATTTTCTCTAACAGGATACTTCACTTCCCATGGATGCAGCAGGTTCAGATGCCATGAGGGAGGTGGTGAGCATTCAAGGACAGCTTATGAGTGAGCTCAGGCAACACCTAACAAAGCTCGACATACAGGTTAACTAGCTAACTCAGGCAGTGGCCTCCACCATTGCTATGCGATGGATCTCGGTGCCCAGCTCATGCTCGGAGCACTACGCTGGTGAGGCAAATGAAGGTCAAGGTTTTCTCCTACAGTGTGATCTGTATTTCTCTGGACAGGAGGGAGTTTCCGATCAAAGCAAGATCACCCAGTTCATGGGCATGCTCAGTGACAAGGGTCTTAAAGGTGCAACCTTCATCTGGAACCAGCAAGGTGAGGCACTCTTTTCATATACCTCTTTCACTGAACATGACGAATCTTATTCATGCTGCTGATGGAAGTGAGAACGGGGTGCTCATTTTGCCACTTATGCAGGGTGAACGCAGAGCGGCTCTGTATGTGCTGGAGTTCCGCATGCTGGCAGCGGGTAGCAGCTCAAGTGCTCAATGTTGACATGCTCACAGAGCTTGCCTGCCAGGATGATGAAGAGTTCCTGGATACTCTTCCTGACTTAGCCATTCACCTGGATCATCTACTCCAGAACTAATCCCCAGCCAAAGTTTGTTGACAGAGCCCATGCAACTTCGTCCAGCCAGAATAAATACAGTGGAAAGAGCACAGTGGCGGCAATAATGGCTCTACTTCTACTGGCTTCTGGAATGGCCAGGAACTTCTTGGATGCACAGGCTGCTGCCAAACTGAACATCCCCATTATCCCACTACAGCACACTCTTCACATCAGGGCCATTAATAATGGGAGTGTCACCCACTGCATGATTCCTCTCAAAATGCACGTCAGTGTACTGCGTGTTGAGACCATCTCATTTCTAGTTAAGGTGCCAACCAAACATCTCATTTTCCTAGGCTTGCCCTGGATCCAACAATATGACCACCTAACCTTCTGGCATGCCAAAGAAATTTAAGATGTGAGATGCCTTTCAGCTCTAAATACACATTGTGGATAATTGCGCAAACCCAATTAGGTGAAATCTTTAATAGGCCCAAGGCACTCTGAGGCACACAGCTCATGCACATTTTATTTACTGTGAAAGTAAGAGAGAAGGAGAAAGAGTTCACCGGAGTGTGTTTAACAAATTTTTATGCTCACATGCATCAGGTTCCACCTGTAATGGCATTGCACATTAAAAGTTCACTCAGGTGCTGTTACGAAAAGCTATAGTGAGTAATTAGTTTTAACATTGGAAAAGGGTTAGAGAAGTGTTTGTGAGTGTGTTTGGGGGTTTAAATGCTTGAAAAAGATCTGATCTGAACAAAAATAGAGCTGGTGTAACATTAAAAGTAGTGTAGTGCAATGACGCACACAAGTACCATGTTATGCATGGTCCCAATCTTGTTTCGAGCAGTATTTCCAGTTCCCATAGCTTTCAGTCCACACCACTACTATGTAGACTACCGAGCCCCAGACCAGAGTCAAAATTCCCTCAGAGTACCAAGACTTCACGGAAGTGTTCAGCAAAATTAAAGCTAGTGGCCTGCTGCCTCACCGGCACAATGACAGTGCCATAGATCTCCTTTCTGGGAGCACTTCACCATGCAGCATGCTCAAAGTGAGCAACAAGCATTGGAGGATTATGTTCAAGATTCCCTTGCACATGCATCCACATCATCTGTTTCAACCCGGATTCTTCTTCATGGAGAAGAAGGGGGTAGGAATTCACCCCTGTATTGATTATGAGGACTAAACAGAATCCTGGTAAAGTACCCTTATCCATTGCCACTGGTCCCATCGGCCCTAGAACAGTTATGAAAAGTGAAAGTCTTTAATAAGTCGGATCTTTGTAGTGCATATAACCTGGTATGAATTCCTGGTATGAATGATGTGCTGTGTGATATGTTGGGGAAGTTTATCATTGCTTACATTGATGATATTCTCATCTACACTCCAATGCAGGAACAGCACATGCAGCACATCAGGCAAGCGTTAGCTCAACTATTAGAACACTAGCTGTATGTCAAGGGGGAGAAGTGTGCATTTAGCATAGCAACCATAGCTTTCCTGGGGGATAACATCATCTCAGAGGGGGTCGGTTTAGAAAAGGAGAAGTTCCAAACAGTGAAGGAGTGGTCCATACCCAAGAGACTATCAAAGAGAGCCAGCACTTCCTAGGATTCAGAAACATCTACCAATGATTTATTCGTTCTTTCAGTACCATAGCCAGCCAACTTGCACTGCTGCACAGAAAAGATGCCAAGAAATGATTGTGGAATCCGGTAGGAAAATAGTTATTCAAGAGATTAAAGGCAAGCTTCAACACAGCCCCAGTACTGCAGCATCCTGATCCCAGTAAGCCTTTTATTGCTGATGCCTTGGAGACCAGAGTGGGGGCCATTTTGTCACAGCAGTTCAAAGAGATGGTGAAACTACCTTCTGTCACACAAATTAGCCCCAGCAGAACGTTACTATAATGTGGGAGATTGAGAACTTCTAGCCATCAAGTTGGTGCTAGAGGACAACACTGGTTGGAGGGGTAAAACATGCATTTGTAATATTCACTGACTAGTATGATCGATGAAGTGGCGTGCAGATCATCGGCAAGGTGAGACCCCAGAGTATCAGCCTGGAGATCAAGTGTGGCTGGTGGCAAGGGACCTGAGGAACCTCCCAGTCTGCAAGAAGCTGAATTCCCGCTATGTAGGCCAATTTCAAATCCTCCAGAGAATGAATTAGGTAACATACAACATCAGTTTACCCAGTCACAACAAACTAATGGCCACATTCAATGTCTCTTTACTTAAGACATTCATTCCAGGACCACTAGCCACAGACTCCACAACCACAGTTCCCCCCGAGGCCCTGGAAACTGATGGACAGCCTGCCTACATAGTAAAGTCACAACAAGACTCCCAGAGCAAAGAGGGCAAGATCAAGTACCTGGTTGAGTGGGGAGGCTACAGCCCAAGGGAAAATTCTGGGCAGATGGGACATTCTCAGTCCCCTCTTCCATCAAGAGTTCCACACTAGGTACCTGAACAAGACAGCTTCCAAACCCAGGGGACTCTGACAGGGACTCCCAGTCTCTGCCATGAATGCCACTTCTCAGAAACTAAAGATTTGGTGCTAGACATCTTTAGTTGGCCGGGCTGGCATTAGTTGGCTAAGGCTGCATCCGAAATTGCGTACTCCCGTACTATACAGTATGCGAAAGCAGTACACAAGAACAGGTACAAAAGTATGCATGAAACAGTAGGCGAAAAGTCCCCAGATGACGTACATAATCGGCAGCCATTTTGAAGTAATTTTACAGTGTAGGCATGACATCAGGCGACATGGGGAAGATGGTGGTCATAGTGCGGCCAGAGTTCTGTGCATACTGTACACTCACGTACTGCTTTAACGGTCGAGCAGTGCATACTGGGTCCAATCCAGTATGTACTGTTTAAGTATGCAATTTCAGACGCAGCCCAAGTCTTTAGCTTCTACCTGTTACCCATCACCTGAGCTGTAGTGTGTTTTGTTTAATTGCTTTCACCTGCTGTCAATTTAGTCCTTTGTTCTGTTGTGTATTTAAGTTTCTTAGGCTCCCCAGCTCTCCGTAAGGTATCAGAGCCACAATGTGTTACTGAGCCATTGGCTTATATATTGTTGCCACAGTTTATTTGACTTAAGCATGTTCGTCTGTTCTTTGTTTTCTGTCTAGCCCAGTTCACCAAGTTTGTAGATCGCCTGACCATTGCCTGATTTGACTTCAAATTCTGCCTTGTGTTTTGGAACTGTTTGCCTGAACTTATTCTCTGCACATTAGAACCTGCATTTGCATCGCTTAACCTGTCTTGGCAAGTTTCTGTAAAAGGCTTTCTGTGCTTTTTTCGTTAAGTTCTTCATAATGTAGCAATTAAATCACTTCCAAACATGCACAAGACTAACAAACTCTCAGACAGAGTGAAAATATGAGATAAATGTAAATGAGATCTGCAGTAAGCACAATTTTCTTAACAGTATGAGATGTCTTTCAGCTCTAAATACACACTGTGGATAATTGCGTAAACCCAATTAGGTGAAATCTTTAATAGGCCCGAGGCGAATGGAGGCACACACAGCTCATGCACATTTTATTTAGTGTGTGTGAAAGTAAGAGAGAAGGAGAAAGAGTTCACAGGTGTGTGTTTAACAAAACCCTACGCTCACATGCATCAGGTTCCACCTGTAATGACATTGCGCATTAAAAGTTCAGTCAGGTGCTGTTATGAAAAGCTATAATGAGTAATTAGGTTTAACATTGTACAGGGGATGGGGAAGGGTTTGCGAGTGCGTGTGGGGGTTTAAATGTTCCAAGAAGAAGATCTGATCATGAACAAAAATAGAGCAATGAAGCACACAAGTACAGTGTCTTGTTTTTTCAGTATTTACAATCTACATAGGTTAGTTGCCATCAGAGGACTAGTTTAATAAAGTCAGCCTGTATGTCCTTAACGTGTCTCATCAATAAAAATAGACATAAGGTTGTTATTAAAACCATTTGAAAAAAATTATATACCTTTCCAGTGTTTTCTTTTATGTAGAAATATGTTTATTATTTTGGGG
>JAOVVH010000037.1:1739714-1751379 GCA_028566435.1 Scorpiodoras heckelii
ATGCCCAAGCCTGAGTTTAACCACCCCCACCGACACCCCCCCCCCTCAGCTCCCCCACCACAACCACCACCATGCGCCCACCCACCCACCCACCCCTACGCTGTTTTATTTTTACCCGCCGAGGACAATGTCCCAATTCACTTCAGTAAGATATCTTCCTAGCTTGACGAGCCATCGTCACACCTGACCGGCCTGATTTTTTAATGTGCCAGGAGAATTATAACCCACTCCAGAAAATCTGACTCGCTGTGCAAACATCCACAACAGCTCACCTGTATCTCAGGGCATTAAAATACATGCCGTGATTCACTTTAGTCAACACCGGCGTCAATGGTGAAACCGCACTGTCACAAAGCGGAAGGAAAAACAAGTCATCATGTCCCTGTCTCGTTATGACGTTCACGCAGATTTAGTGCATAACGAGATCGGGAAGCTTTGGATATCTTCCACACTCGTTGTCTTGTTAAACCATATCTGCTTGGATATGAAGGACATGCAGATGTGCAGGGATGTGTGCAGAAATAGATCCTGAATACCCCGAATGTGGTTCCATTTTCTTAGAGGAAACATTTAGTAATAGTTACTTTAAAGTATTTAAATCTAGGTTTAGTTCATCGGTTGAATAAAATAAAAGCCACCCAGGCAGTGTTAACGATGGGCTTTTATATTTATATGAATATAAGAATCTAAATGGTTATGGTTAAATATAAGGGCTGAAAATTCCATGTAATGGTGGGGTGCCAATAATTCCAGCAGAGATTTGATGGATTCAGAAGACTGTACTTGTATTAAAATTGAGTGTATTAAAATGTTCAGTTTAAGCAAAAACAAAAACAAAAAAGTTTAACAAAAAACAACAACAATACAAAAATATGAGAGCAAATGAAACATTGCTTTATTTAGCATGTGATGCTACATGCTAGTTTTTTGCATCAGTTTCAAATGCTACTGCAACCCATGAGACTAGCAAGCACCTTTTCAAGATGGTGTATTTGTTGTTTCTAGTTTGTTTATATATTTTGTTCTAATGAAGGAACTTCAAAAAAAACCCCAACACATTAATTTTTCTGTTGCATTCATCATTTCTAAGTAAAGGTGCACAAACTTTTGCACTCAGCACTGAATTAGTGTAATTTAGAAATGGCCATTTCTTGTGCAACATCCAAAACAGCCCTCAACACAGAATTAGCGCCAAGTCTTTCACATTATAATCATAGGCAAGCTCTGGATATCTTCCATCACACATCTAGAAGAGGCTTATATGCTAATGTAAATACTTAGCCTTAAATCATTAGCTAGATGTCTCGCTCAAATAATTATTTCCATTTTTATATCCCTTACCGCAGGAGTCCGCAAGCAAATATTAATATTCATCTACTTTTACAAACACCGAGCATCGTGTGGCTGCTGTGTCTAATTGTAATTCCTTCTTTTAAGCTTCGATGGCATCTCGGTGATTACTGTAAAAGTCAGCCGTCAACATGACTCCACACAGCCAGCGCTAATTTCATTAGCCTTAACAAGCTTAGCGCTGTCATGAATTACAATGAACGTGCCACGGGCTCGATCAACACTCCTTTACATAACGTCCTCTTGTGCTGCTGCATGTTAATCACGCTTAACCCTTCCTCCACCCACACGCCATACTGGTTCTGACCAGTTGTTTGACCAGTCTCTGCGGCTTAATTTGGAAAAATTTATATTGATATTTGGTTGCATTTCAATCAGGTTCTGCAATTTATTGTTTTATTTCCATACATGATGCCACAATGCTGTATGCTTGTTTTAGCTCCAATTTCCAATGCTACATCCAACGAGCTATGCTAACTAGTAGGACTTTTAGTAATATTGTTTATTTCTAGTCATTTTAGTAAACGTTATCCAGTGTGTCTACACAAGCTAAAATTTCTGTTTCCAAGTACACTGATGGATTTTTTGGCACAATAATGAACTATTCGCTGTAACGGCTGCATTAGGGCATTTTTCTAGATCGCTAATGGGAGGCAGGAAAGGGATGGAGCTTAATATGGTCACAGAGTTAAAAAAAAATGCATCTGTCGATCTTCCCAGATTTGTATATCGATTGGTTGATGTATTTTTTTTTTTATCTCTACTGACAAAACAAAAGGCATCCAAATGATCTTATAATGGTAGCATGCTAAATGCTTCTGCATTATAGTGCAACACAGCATTAACTTTAAGTAGGACAGCAGACATAAGGAGAAAAGGAGAGAATACTGTAAATGTCATCTCTTCTGCTTGAAACCTCTCTTCCTGAAGTGACCCAAAATAGACAGAAATAGAGATTATTCTCCCCACGAAACGTTACACATTGTTGTACATCATTCTGGGTCAGTTGTAATCTTAGCATCTGATTGCAAGTTCACAAAATCAGGTTAAAGTGAGAAAAAAAATGCCAGTGACCATATGTTACAGGTAAAAATAGTCAATTAGAGCATTGCCATGGCCACTGCAAAGCCTCAAGATGAGAATATTGCTATTCCTAAGCTGAAAAGAGAAAGCAGGAATGAGGGTGTATAGGAATGTGTGTGGAACTAGATCCTGAATACCCTGAAATGTGGCTCCATTTTCCTTTTTTTTTTTTGCATTAGCCACTTGGTGGGATTTAAATCTAGGTTAAATGGGTCAATAAAAGGCACACAGGCAGTGTGTGAAATGATGGACTTGCACAAAAATAAAAAATATCACTGTGCCCCTTTTAGACAAAGAAAAAAAAAGCCATTAGTGCATAACCTTTGGTAAAAATACAGGACTGATGTTTCCACATAATGGTGGGGTGCCAATATTTCCAGCAGAGATTTGATGGATTCAGATTCATGTACTGAGATGTGTTTAGGTTAAGCTTTTGAGCAAGTCTATGGATATTTCTCATTTTAAATTTCTCCAGTTTCTTTTTTTTTATATTTTAATACTAAAAGCTTCATTAAATCATTTTCTAATCATGTAGCTTTTCTTAAATTATGTTCTTCACATCTTTTTCTAATTTAGACAGTTGAATAATCTTTGGAGCTATTCATTTTTTAGGGTCCTGTGATCTTTTTTTTGTAAAGCATAAAATGGTTTTTATCACTATTTTTTTTACTGATTGATCTATAAATGATGATTGATCTGTGTAATCTGTATCTATAATAATGATTTGTGATCTATATAATGATCATTATTATTATTATTAGTAGTAGTAGTAGTAGTAGCAGTAGTAGTAGTAGTTTACTTATTTATTTATTAATTACTTTAGTGCTCAATAATTGAGCAGCTCAAGTGATTATATAATTTTAATGATATAATTTTCTCACTTTAAATTTCTTTACTTTCTTTTGGTTAATATTTTAATACTAAAATGTGTTTTTTTTTATCAAACCATTTTCTAATCATTTAGCTTTTCTTAATTTGGGGCTATTCATTTTTTTCATGGTCCTATGATATTTTTATTTTATTAAAATGGTTTATATTACTATTTCTTTTTTTAGAATGATTGATCTATCAGTGATGATTGAGCTATATATTCTGTGATCTATATCATGATCTAATGATTTTTAGTACATTATTATTATTATTATAATTATTATTATTATTACTAATATTATTATTATTTGATTAAATCTTATCCCTTATTCTTCTGCTTCTTTTTATCATTATTCTTCCACACAATTCTGCGATTAATACAGCCCAAACCGCTTAACGTACAGACACGGTTCAAACATCACTGCGTAGATAATTGTGCTGTGTGGTGTGCTACGTATTTGTCAATGTGACTTATCATTTTTAATAAACTTAATTTTAAAAAATAAAACATTCCCATAGGAATAAATGACCACCTAATAGTCATGGTCATGGTCATGTCCTAATGCTTTCAGCACTTTTCAAGCACTATGTTTTTCCTTCAGAAAATGCAAATCTAGTTTCTTTTGGTATGCAATGGCCTCACATATCTAAACAAAATCTACTGACTATTCTATCATGCCCAGAAGTGGAGGTACAATTTTGCTACAAGCACTACAGATACTAAAGGACCAAAAGATTCACTGATTCAATCACTGAATCAGTGATAGCTGTATGAAAAATGCTGTTCGGTTATGAGTACAGAAATGTAGCGAAGCCTGTTAACAGCAATGGATAATTAGGTGCGTAGCAGTGACCGAAAATGATGCATTCACTTCAGCAACTTGTTCTTAAAAAATGAATCATTTGCATGTAAGGCATAAAATATGACATAGTACATTTATTTAAGCACAGTTGGTACAAGGCTTCTGGGTGGATTGTAGAATTCTGTTCTTTAAAAGATATAAATTGTCTGAGGATTTATTGCCCAGACTCCCAGACAACCGATCTGCAGACAGACATCACGTCTCAAACTAGAGAGGAGAATTTTCCCTCCGTCGTCTAGTCAGTGTTTCCATTCCTCTGCTTAATGGGCCGTCCTGCCACTGGCCTTTGAGATTGCCCTCTTCATCCTAATACACTGCTTTTCATTGGTCGTATTCATTTTTTGTTCTTCACGGCATGCATCAGGATGTTGTTGTTCAATTCAAAATTCATTCCTGGTCCTTAATAAATGAAATGAGTCTATCCATATTTAATAGTGGGGTTACGGAGTGCTGCACTCACTGGCTTCCTATGAAGAATTAATGAGCAAGGCAGGTCCAAATAATGCAGGTCTCTGTTGACCTCGTACCGAGGGACAGAGACAGACAGCAGAGGCAGTTTCATATTCGATTTTCATATTCAGATAAACTGCGCTGCTGATGGAGGAAAAAGAGAGAGCGAGAGCAGGAGCGAGAGAGATGTGGCCGTCTTGCCAAGTCTGACATACGGTAGCCTTGAGACGTGTCATCTTGGGTGGAAAAAAAAAATGATAGTGCATTACTGCTCCACATGCTCCGTCTGCCAGTAGGAGGAAGATGAGTTCTATACACACACACAGACACACACACACACACACACACAGTCAAGGGAATAGTCCAAAACATATTTCACAAGTCCAACAGATTTCACAAGTCCATTAATAGAAGATTGGAGCCATCTATCACAGATAACAGTCTCTTTAACAATATGGGAGTCTGGACTCTCTGGGTTTGCAGCCATGATTGAACCACTTTGACTGGGATGACAAAAACATTTTCGACTTATACTTGTGAAGAATGGACAACAATGTCACTTTTTTTTAATCACATCCCCCAAAAGGAAGGACAAGACAGTAATCCAGGGACAGGCACCAGAACCATCACGACCCAGACCAGGATAAAAAAAAAAAAAAGAACAAAGGAATTACTGAATGAAGACTCAAATTTCCAAGTAAGTACATTGTTCAGCTCTCAGTGCTGGAATTGCAGCTGTAAGTAATAGCCAAAATCAAATAGTCTTAGCAGTATCGAACTGGACATCACATACAAGTTCTTCACTACTGCAGATACTGTTAAAATGTTCATGACAATTTCTACAAACACACGAAAAAAGATCGCTGCTCCTCAACTTTATGCATCTTGCAAACAATTAGTTTGGGTGCGCCTTGTTTGTAACTATCAACCCCAGACTTGGCCACACAGTATTTCTGTCCACAATGTTAGCCTAGCATGGCATGGCAAGTGCTCTCTTGGCACCACCATTGTGTCATGTTCTTTGCAAGCTCCATATAAAGCCCTAAGAATCTAGCTAACACTATCGATATATTCCTTGCTTGATGGGTATCTGGTTGATAGATGGCCCAGCTAGTAGTAATACATCCAGCTTAGGGTATTAACCCTCAAATCAAATCAATGCTAACACTAAACATGCATCAGTAGCCTAAAGGAATGTGAGGTAGGATAGAGCATAGATAGAGAGAAAGAGGAATGAGGTAGCAGGACATCATTTTGCATTTTGCAAAAGACTCTAAGCTATTCACGTCAGCCAAGACAAGTCGTGATTGAGCCAACAGCTGATTGGTGGATTAAGTTGTCAATCAAGTGCCATATCAGGGATAAATAAGCAAGAAGCTGCTGACCTCACACTCGGCAGCGTAATCCTTACAGATCAATGCCAAATGACCCTGACGTGAATCAATACACGAGGCTTCTCTGAGATCAAAGAAACTGAACACATCATCACTCTTCCTGGACGACTTTGATCCTGTACAGCCACATACCACATCTGGATGGTGAATGGTTTGTCACTTCATAAAGATCATTTACCTTTCTGAAAGGTTATACTCTGTTGTTGGCATCTACATACAATATTTAGCAAAAGGGTTGTTCATCAAGGGTTCTTTGGATGGCAAATGGTATGTTGCTTTCTAAAGGTGTTGTTCTGGAAACTGTCTCTGATAGGAAAGACCACTATACTGCTACTAATTGAATTTCACACTTTGTATTAAATTAGCTTGTGGCCTATATTTCATTTATGGGGATGTATATATAATGGGAGGAAATAAAGGTGAATGGATAACTAAGCCTGGACCGCATATCTCCATGTAATTAATCAGTTTCATTATAAATATTAAGAAGAGAAATGTATGAGTTTATCTTTGTAATCTCTAGACAGAGTAAACCCTAAAGGTTTGTAAACCCTAGACAAGGTGCCAATCCATCGTAGGGCACACACACTCATATACACATTCACACACTAAGGGCACTTTAGAGACACCAATTAACCTAACATGCATGTCTTTGGACTGTTGGAGGAAACCGGAGTGCCCGGAGGAAACCCACGCAGACACGGGGAGGACAAGCAGACTCCACACAGAAAGGACCCAGACCACTCCACCCGGGGATTGAACCCGGGACCTTCTTGCTGTGAAGTGACAGTGCTACCCACTGAGCCACCGTGCCGCCCCAAGATTTTCTTTTAAGAGTTGTGTTAAAAAAGGTACGATACAGAGCAGTACACTCTTGAAAAAGGTTCCTCATTGATTCTTAGGGTGTTTAATGGGCCATAGCTTCCCAATGCATCTTCTGAAAGAGGAACGCTGTTGTAGGGTTCTAGATAATCTTTAAGCGACAAGTCAAAGGCCAATAAGGTTTAACACAGATTCCTCTGGAGAAACCCTTGAGAGTGAATACAGAGAAGATAATAGACAGACTTATAAAAATGTTCCTCTAGGCTTCTAAGGATAAGTCAGAACTGTTGTATGGTTTTACATGGCACATCTAACGGTTCTCATTCAAGGGTATCAATTCAAACAATGCTTTATAAAAGTGTATGGAAAAACACTGTACGTATAATAGTACACACATAGAAAGAAAAAAAATCTCAAGAAACGTTCTGATAAACTGGCCCATGAGTGATGCGTACCTTAATCTGGTATGTTTAATCCTTTAAATAAACTCTTTTACATTCCTTCAGATGCTCAGCACATCATCAGCTGGCCACATACTCTGATGCTTTGACGTGTTTATCACCTCTCATTACAGCAAGGCGCAGTAATGGTAATTAAAAACAAATAACAACTAGAAAGAGCTGTTATCTGATGACCAATGAAAGCAGTCCGTCTTCTGTCGTCCAACAGTTCGTGGTTTCGCAAGATGAAACAATTGTCTGACTCGGAATAGAGTCATGGCAAGTTAAAAAGTTGCAGTGTTGTTTACAGATAGCAGCTAATAGGAAATTGATTACATTGAGCTTTTATGGTGGAAAATATTTGTGCCGTGCCTGGCATGTGCGGTGGAATAAATTGCCAAGCATCACTTTGCGAACAGAGCTATTTTAAAATGCAATTTTGACAACGGCGAGTCAATTGTTACCCGTTTTCAGCAGTCCAGAGAGCAGCTGGACGCCGAGGATAGCAGATCTGAGCGTCAGCTCATTTCGTATGACAGTGAGCTCCAGTGATCTCGCTCTGGAAGAGTTTTAGCTGGACTGCAGCATGCTAGGATATTTAGTGTGCTTTGTGTGGTGGATGGAACCCAGCCAAAGCTAGTGAAGGCTCTCATTGTAGGCACATGATTCTTCTCCATCATATACAGTTAATGGAATTATTGGCACCCATCAAATGAAGGGATGCCAGTAATCCAGGTGTGAACAGATGCAACAATAGTCACCGCTACTAAATCAGCCATTCTGTCACCAGCCGTCATGCACGCCAGCTTGATCCTCTGCCCTGGAAATGTCAGAAAACTTTACGTTGCAGTTTTACATTTGAATGTATTTGACATACTATATAACAGCAAGTGCATTAATATAAACCTGTTATATGCATACGTCCTAAGTGCCAGTCCAGGTTGAGAAGGGTACGTACAGGATAGTTTTTGGTTTCCTGGCGTTTATGCTAGCATGTCTGTCTGCCTCTGGTTGCTAAGAATGTCTATGCTATGTTTCTGCCTAGCTATCCTTTCTGTTTGGACCATTCCAAAAGCCAAGATCGCAACCAGTGGATTGTTAATCTTAAATAAACTCTCAGATTAGTTATCCTGGTCTGTTTGGCTTTGTTTTCTCTCTTGCTAGCATTTCACCAACCTGGTTGATGCTCAGCTCACCAGGATCCTGGACAACTTAATTAAGTTGTTAGTTTGCTCTGGATATTTTACTTTACAGCCGTCCACCAAGCAGTTTCTCAAATCTTCGATAATTTTGATCAGGATTCACTCAGTGTTTGACACTGAACATATGGACAGCTTAGCACTGCAGTGAGTTCCTGTAAGCATGAATGTTCCCAAGGGTTCCTTTTCCATATAGTCAGACAGATAACTATTGCTAGTACTTTGGGTTAGCTTGGAAAGCCAGCTTACCTAACGTTAGGGATGTGACAGGGCACATGAGCCATGTAAATCTGGATGTCGACATAATAAAGCAACATGAAGACCACAGCAAAACAATTTGGTGTACTGCGTTTTGGTAAGTTTGTGGACGAGTGAATGAGTTCAAGTTTAAATGTGTTAGCCAATCAGAGCAAAGCTATGAATAATACAGAATACTGGTAACTGAAACATGTATGACATGTCCCCTTTACATGGCTCAACAACAAAACATGAATAGAGATCATGCAGCACAGGAGGTTCAGTAATTAAACCAGAAAGTAAAAAGAAAAGGGAAAAAAAAAACTCAACACTAATTACTCGAATGATTTACACCGACCTGTGAATGTGACTGAGACTTGTTAAATGCTACCAATTTTTTCCCCCGACAACACAAAGGTGACACCATTTAAATGTTAATGGGTGTGACAGTTATGATCATCAGGTCTGAGAGAAGATGAGCCAAGTAAGACTTTTATAATACTGCTTGATCTCCATTACCACTAAACCCCTACAATTAGGAAAAGATTTACAATTAGATTTCTAATTACGCCACTCCATCCTAATAAATTACCCAGCAGTCACACCTCTTGCTGACAGACAGATACTTACCCAGCACCGATTGTACCTCTGACCTTAGAGACCAACTTCTGTTCGGTCCATCTCTGACATGTGAGGGCTCTTGGATAAGTGAAGAGAGGATAAAGAAGAGGCTTTCCTCCCCTGCCAGATGCCTGCTTATCTGCCTTTCATCAATTAATGCTAATTAAAGATGCCGCCACGGAACAGGCCAAGGCTATGCCTCGAATGCCAAACAGATAAACAGCCTTTAAACTATCTCATGGTTGGGAGAAAGTGAAGACAGTGAGGCACGTGGAGAGAAAGTCGGATGATTTGAACTAAGAGATACAATCACGACAGGGTGCCAGTAATATAGCTCGGGTGTTAATTTGCATCCTTTCTCATCATGTGCAAAACTGCATTCTGGTCGAATGTTGTCTCATGATTCAATTTAAAGTTGCGTGTCCTGGTTTTGCACACTTCCTGGATCCTGTTGTCTAAGCTCCACCCAGCAGGACCTCACCTCAAGCAGGACCTCAAGTAACATCAGGATTTAATGCTGGGGCCTCAAAAAGCATCAGCATGAGGACTGTGCACCATTCCTCTAGTTTTTCTGGAACTTCAGTGAAAATTACATTTCATGTCATTAACTGCATGTAAAATCTACCGTTTTTGCTTTTCATCATTTGGAAGAAACACAACACAATTCATCACCCTGAGAACACTATTGCCGATGTGAAGCATGGTGGTGGGAGCACCCTTGTAAGATTTGAGAAACCCTTCTTTACCCAGTCACTGTCTTCTCCAGGCAGAGCTTTTGCTGAGCCATACTCTTTCCATTTTTGTAATAATGGACTTATTAGTGTTAAGTGTGATGTTCAAAGCTTGGGATTTTTTCTCTCTCTTCTTTTGTCTTTGATACTTTTCAAGAACTTCCAAATAGCTGTATAGTCATTATGATGATTCAGTCATTCAGCTGCACCGAATTTCTCTGGATCTAGTAATATTTCATTTAAGAATTATACTTACTGCAAACAAAATGGCAACAATTTGAGCCGTTTCTGCAGGTTATTCCAGGTTAGGCCATGCTAGTGTTAACTACACCAACTCCAGATAGAAATATGGATGATATATTTCAAAACCCTTCAGGTGTTTTCATGCCCAACACAAGTGCATGGACATAGTTGCTGATATCTATAATATAGTTGCGAAAGAATTTTTAATATCCTTCGAAGGAACATTTAATGGAATACTGAATGTACAGAAAGGAAGTACGTTCTCAGAGCCTCCCTCCATGCCTCGTGGCACTGTATTATTTAAAGATCTCTATCCTCCAGCCACTGAGCTTTAGTACCTGTCATCTGATTAATAATGAAATGATAGGCAGCCCGTCCGTACGGACACTGCTGCAGGATGCCATCATTCCTCCTGCTGAGCCTTCTGCATCCTGAGAAGGGTAAAACATTGTTCCTGAGAAAACAGAAATAATAAAATAAATGAAGAGCGTGATTAAACAAATGTGTTCCTGCACTCACCTGTATTGACTCAGCTGTTAATGAAATGCACTCCGCATCACTGAAGCAGAATTAATTAGAACGATCCTTTGGCTTGAATTATGCTCTCGGCTGTGACAGGTGAGCCGGAGAAATGGCTGGCCTCGCCCGCCCGCTCTGACAGTACAGTGAGTGAGGAGATAATGATAGACCCGGCGCTGGTGTAGCACAGCTAGTTTATTAACTCTCGAAGGAAAATTAGTGCTCTCCCAGACACTGACTACATCCTAAGGGGGAAATCGGAATCTCTGGTGACTCTGTAGATATTCTAGGACCTGGTTTAACATCCTGGGTCCTGGATCTAATGCTCCTGTTTTTAGCTGTTTTTAGCTTTATCTTGTTAATCAGCTGATGAACCGAGTCAGCTTGGCAGCTATATTTGAACCAACCAACATGCTGAGTCTCACCACGTAACTTCAAGATGTGTGAAGGAGAAGATGCAAGAAAATGTCACATCTATGAATTAATTAATTAATATATTATTTTGCTTGTAAAGTTGGCAGTGAAATTGATTATTGTCTTTGGATTAATGTTGTTATGAATGTAGACATTTTTGACAAATCAGCAAAAGTTTCAAGAACACACACACACACACACACACACACACACACACACACACACACACACACACACACACACACAGTCCTGTGCAAAAGTCTTAGACACCCTATTGTTTTTAGGTACACTTTTTTTTAGTGATTTGTTTTTTTAGTTCTTCATTACTGAGTCAGTAAAAAAAGATTTTATATTTCCAACAAAAAATTAAATGTTACACAAAAATGTTTGTGTGTCAGTAATGAAAGCAACACATTACATAACAGACCA
>JAOVVH010000037.1:1791366-1804084 GCA_028566435.1 Scorpiodoras heckelii
CAAACTCCACACAGAACAGCCCGGACCGGGAATCGAACCCGGATCGTCTTGCTGTGAGGCGACAGTGCTAACCACTAGTCCACCGTGCCGCCGTCAAGTATAAATCAGCCTTCAAATTCATAGGACTGGGTAAAATAATGCAAGGGGAGGGGTGAACTGCTAATAAAAGTTATTATAGCAGGTAACATTAATTAGATGCTAGTGGGCAGTCTTAACTGACAGGTGATGGTAGTGTCTTACGTCTTGTTAGCTTATCATGTTTCAAATTTGTTGCTTGTTTTGAATAGCAAGCCAAAATGGAGTTTCAATGAGCAGCATTAATCCAAACAGGGAGGAAGAAATGAAACAAATCTGCATCCTTATGTACTGACTGTGCTAAATAACACCCAATATTTCACCTATTACGGAGTGTGCTTGAAGAATCATGGACTGTATTAAACATTTCTCTTCTCCTGCGCTCACGCTCATTAAAGAGTGTGCAGCAAAGCGTCGCTATCAATCACCGGCTCAATCAGCGGTCAGTGCTGAAATGTTTGTCACTCCTGTGCTACTTAGTCGCCACATCAATCACCAGCGCCTCTGTGGCTCCTCAGATCGTGCTCACGTTCCTCTCAGGGCTCTTACTCAGAAAGACATGCATCTGACTGAGTGATGGCCTGGTGCATTGGCTAAGTGATTCATTTTAATGAGGAAACAAATAGAGAGGAGAATTGTACATCGCACAGAAAGATGTGGACTATTAAAGCCGACTTCCTGTCTGTCTGTTTTCTGTTCTTTGTCCTAGACTTCAAGGTTGTCTTTGATCTTTCTTTACAAAATATCAGTGTGAAAAAAAATTCAGCCTGAAAAGCGTGTATATTAATCTTGCTGGTAGCAGAGTACTGAAATTAATCCATCATGTAAATTCTACCTAAAGAGAGCGATGCAGCGGTGCTTTAGTCCTTCAGTCTGCCTAGCTGTCTCAGATCATCTTACAAAGTTTCACACCAATGTCACCGTTAGTCAGCACCGTTACGTTTGTCAACTTGTAGATTGCTAACTATTGTTATTATGAACTACGTTCATGTCTTTGATAAATGGTTACTTCTTTTACTCCTATTCCACATTTTGAGATAATTCATCTGTTTGTTTATAAGCCAGGAGCTATTAGGCTAAGACACAATAAACTATACCATGCAACTGGTATATTATGCTAACATTTGTGCAAACAGCTCAAAAACAAAATAATGCTACGCTGTCCACTTTGCTGTATCCTACAGGGGCTCATGCAAAACCTTGTCTACATGAGTGTCTGTCTGTTTTTGAAACATGCATCAAATATGAATATTTTATCTCCTATTCTATTATGTGGTTCCCAATGCTATACAGGCTGAAGTCGATGGTTTGCGGGTCAGGTGGATGATCAACACAATGGTGCATAGTGTTCTTCTGTGGTGTTTGTATATTTGAGTTACACCACCTGGGCATATATTGTATACTACAGCACTTTCGCTCATTTCTGCGGATCCATGTGAACTTATATGAAGGTGACAGAACCAGGAGAGGACGACTACACATTGTTTAAATGAAGAAGGTGGGGAAAAAGCAGGGGGAAAAACACACACACACACACGCACGCACACACACACACACACACACACACACACACACATGCAAATTGTTCTCTGTAAATCACTCTGTAAATCAACACGACCAATTCTTTATGAACTATAATTTATCACAATTCTTTGTGTGTAATTTAGTAAATTATAGCCTAAGAAAAAGTAGAAATTGTTCTTATTTTGGTCCAGACAACAGATTTGTCGCAGCTCTCTCCTGCGCCGTAGCCTGCTGTGTAAATGTAGTGTCCCCTTTAAGAGCCATTCATCACAAAGCCATTTTCTCCCTCAGTGTCACATCAGGCGTTGGTCGATGGCTGGTCTTTGTTAAGCTGAAGCTGTCTCTTTGTAATTTTAGGTCAGCCTCAGTTTATTTTCAGCCTTTATTTTCTTGAGAAAGACTGACTAGAACAGTTCCTAAGGACATGAAAGTCACATAACCGTCCTGCTTACTTCCTGTTTTGACTGTGTCATTTATCAAATGGGTGGATTTGCAGACATTCTGTAGCTAGCTATTTACTTTGGGCAACGATATTGCATCAGGAAGGGTCGGAAAAGGAAACTATAGCAACCAGGATTGTTGGGCTGCCCACTGGGTGAAAGCTAGGTGAATAAGTCAGGGCTGTTCTGAACACAGGGTAGGAAAATGAAAAAATAGCAAACTGGCATAAAGTTATACCAATTTTAACCATTGCTAATATTCTATCTATCTTTCTATCTGTCTGTCTGTCTGTCTGTCTGTCTGTCTTTTTAAGGTTAAGAAGAACAAAATTGTGGGTGGAGATAATTATAGCTAGGATTGTTCACTAACTAAATTACAAAATGTAGCTACATGTTATGTTTTTGAGCAACCCGATACGTTCTGTTTTGTATTCTTAATCTGAGATTAAGAATAAAAAAAAGCACACTGCGATTCATTAATGTTTGGTATGACGCATTTTCTTTCACCCTTTTGAACAAAGGGGGAATTTTTTTTAAATTCAATTACATCAGCTGCACGTTAATTCTCATTAGTCAAATATCACTAGAAAATTAAAATAAATAAATAAATATATAGATAAATAAATAAATAAATTCTGAACATACTCTGCACATTTCTCAATATTAACCGTAAAGTTTTATGCTGCAATGTATTATGTTGCAATTTTACATTGTCTTAGATAGAACAGTAAAAAAGCAAATAAAACAAATAAATAAAATTAAATAACCATAATCCAAATATAAATACAAATACAAACAACCAGACAGACAGAAAAAAATTAAAAATAAAATAAATAAATAAATAAATAAATAGCATGTTTTATGAACATGAGAACATGACATTATTTCACATGACAAATTATTTCATAATACAACAGTTGGACATTTTTTGTTATTTTAAATTCATTTAAGTAGAACCATAATAAAGCAAATAAAATAAACAAATAAAATGAAATAACCATAGTACTATACTACTGCTTATCACAAATAAATAAATAAACAAACAAACAATCAAATTAAATAGTTTTATGCATGCACATTATTTATTACACAACATTATTCTGAGAATATGACAAATTATTTCACATGTCTAAAGCTGGATTTTTTTTAAAAAAAAGGTAGAGCAACAATAAAGCAAATGAAACAAATAAATAAAATGTAATAACCATAGTACTATACTACTACTAATTGTAAACAAACAAATAAATAAATAAATAAATAAATAGCTTGTTTTATGCATCCACACTATTTATTGTGAGAATATGATAAATTATTTCATGTCTACAGTTGGACTTATTTTAAACTCTATTTTATAAAACTGAACCCATTATTATAGGGTTGTATTTTTGTTGTATTTTTGTGTGTTTTGTGTGTGAGCTGCAGTTCTGAAACATAGACAGTTCTCTGAATTTTTTATTTCCTGTATCCTCAAGTCAGGTTCTATCTTGCATGTGATTTGACATGAACTGAATTTTCACCAGCCTCAGTAAGCTGACATTTCTTTTATATCCACGCCCTTCTGTGGTCTGCTTGCTTACCCATAATGCCATTGTCATGCTAATCTTTAATTAAGGCTAATAATAAATCAGTATCTTTTTTTTAAGTGACTGTTCATGACTAAGACCAGTGCAGAACTGATTATACTCTTGGATGATCTCTGTGAATGATTTGGGCCATAAATGGTTAATTTAAAATGTCTTAAAATACCAGTGACCTCTTGTGCCCCGAGTCTCATATAGCAGGAAGTACATCTCATCATTCATTTACAACACAGCTGTAAAATTTAACACTTTTTTTTTCTTGTAATATTATGTAAGCAAAACCACTGATGTTTGCTCTGAGACATTGCATTCAGTGTTCAACATGCTACCATCAACTCTCCAGCTTCAAGGACATCTGCCACTGGAATAAAATTTCCTCATCTGCCTCTTAAAAGGTCTTCTCCCCCAAGATCAACCTACAGGCTCTATCAGGCAGCCTCCATGGATGTGTTTTAATTAACGTATCCACCCTCAGCCCACCTCCAGCCCTTTTCCCTTCTGCCCCCTGCTGCTCCTTGTGCTCTCTGTCTGCAATCTGCCATTGTGGCACATAGAGATAAGGCTACAAAACGAGCAGAAAATGGCCAATAAAACATCCCACAGGGCCAGTTTCTCAAAGAACAGGCCTTGTTACCCTACACGACTCTTTTACATCAAGGTGGACTCCCGCTCTGCTTTTCATGTGTGGCTTGGTAATTGATTCAGCTTGCTTCCTCCATGCACTTCATCAGACTAGAACTATCGGGATCAGGCATGTTATGAGGACCATGGGACATGGACACTACGGAGAGCCTATCATTTTAATCATGGTCACATAGAAGGAAAAGTCAACAAAGCCATTAAATACACCTATGTTCCAATACACTATGAGCCATTTCAAACTATTCTGTGTGTCTGTGATGATTCATAGTTAGGATTGTTTAGTGATTACATTACAAACTGTAGCTGCATGTTGTGTTTGAGAGGAAGCAGATACGTTCCTTTTTTATTCATAATGTGAGATTAAGAATAAAAAAAGCACACTGTGCCCATGACCCTGGAAACAGGAATAAAATGGATGGATGGATGGATGGATGAATGAATGAAGCACACTGTGATAAATTGATGTTTAACGTCAAATATAATTACCAAAATTTAAAGAAAGAAAGAAAGAAACAAACAAACAAAACCCTATAACCGTACAGTTTATGTTGTAATTTTTATGTTGTAATTTGACATTAATTAAAATTGTACAAAACCATAGTATTATTCTACTACTAGTCAGAAAGAAAGAAAGAAAGAAAAAAAGAAAGAAAGAAACGTTTGACATTTCTTAATATTAACCATAAAGTTTTATGTTGCAATTTATGATGTAATTTTACATTGTCTCTGTTACGAGCCGCCCAGGGAGACAGGACCCAGGTGTGGTGCACCAACCCAATATAGGGCGGCACGTGACAGGCCGGGGTTCACACAAGCTGATTAATGCCCCTTTAATAAAAGACTCAAATAAAATATATTTAAATAAGGTGAGTGAGGGTAAGAGGAGAAATAAGTAGAAGTGGGTCGACAGCGGCTGGAATTGATCCTGTCATGTCTCACTCCACAGCCCGTGAAGGACGAACTGCGAGAGCGGACTTAAATGAATCGAGCCAGTGACTGCCAGCAAGAGACAGGGAATCCCGGAAGAGGAGCAACAGACGCGGGGCGCGGGCTCGCGAGCTCGCGAAAGGGGGCTTCAGGCGTTTCCGCATACCTCTCTTGGGGGCGGAGTTTACGCGGACCCCAGTAGCCGAGGGATGCCGCTGACTGGCGCCCAGGTGACTGACGTAATTTCCGGGATTCCCCCAGGAACGCCAGTGAAAGGTTCACTGACGTACATATGGCGAAATGGGGTGGAGTCTGAGGTGGCGTGAAAAGGACGAACAAACCAGGAAATAAACCAAGGAAACAAGCAAAGGAAAAGATAATAAAAATCAGGAAATAAAAAACGAAAGCAAAACCGAAACAGAACGTGAAATAATAATGTTCGCCCTTTAAAATAAAAATGACCACTCGCTTAGGGGCTGGATGGTGCTTGTGATTTCTTTTCTTTTAGATGGTCGGGGCTCCCCTGTCTGTCCGCACCTCTGTCACAGGTGTGTGACACCGATTGCCCCGACTGACTGGCTGGAAGTGAGGCATGGAGCAGACAGAGGAGGACCGCATGCCTTCCCGTTACACACTGGGAAGCAGCGTGAATGCAGCAGGGACCAATGCCACCTATGAGACGGGGGGAAAGGCGGTGGGAGAATGGCCCGACTGAGGCAGCGTCTGGCGCCTGGGTATTCCCCCGCCCAGGATCGGTGCCTATACAGGCTGGGGGAGCTGCCTCAGACCTCAGATCTAATGCGTGCATGCCAGCCATTACATTCAGGGGAGCGTGCACATAAACGGAACTGAGGAAGGACCATTCTCTGAATGATGGGTCTGGTGGCAGGAGGAATTCACACCCAGGGCTAAGCCCAAGTCCCTAAACAAAAGAGTCTTAGCCCTAACAAAATTACCTCCTACCACCAAGATGGTGGTAGTACCCCATTTTCTTTCCCTGGCAGCTTGTGCAGAGTGCACGAAAAAACTAAGGGTGTGACGGTGAGACCTGGTTGAGCCCTGTATTATATAGCAGGCAAACCAGGTGCTCACCGTCAACCCTAATCGCCCCTGATTGCCCCTAGGCCTGATGGGAATAGTAGTCCCCAACAGACACCATTACTGGCTCTCTGGGGACACCTAGAGGCAAGCGAAACAGTTGACTAGGTCGACCCCCTAACAGTCTCAGCTTTTTTAATAAACAAAAACATAAATAAAAAAAGCAAATAAATTAAGAAAAATTACATAACCATTGTACTATACTGCTACTAATCAGAAAGAAAGAAAGAAAGAAAGAAAGAAAGAAAGAAAGAAAGAAAGAAACATTCTTTTTTACATTTCTTAATATTAAGCATAAAGTTTTGTTACAATTTTTAAATAAAAATAAAAGCAAAAAAAAAATAAATTACATAACCATAGTACTATTCTACTACTAATCAGAAAAAAGAAAGAAAGAAAGAAAGAAAGAAAGAAAGAAAGAAAAAGACTGACTTAGCATTTACCACCTCCTCCAAAAATATTTCAGGGTTCTTTCCTGCATCTTGCTGTTTAATGAGTAACAGGGTTGAGCTTTTAGCACAGAACTTACATTTACATTTACATTTATGGCATTTAGTAGAAGCTCTTATCCAAAAGTGCTTAGTCATTAACTCGGAATACCCGAAGCCAGTGCTGGTGGACCCCAATTCAAGCTACTTTGAACAGCTACAAACGAGCCAGAAAGTACTCCTAAACTATCCAAAAGAAGAAGAACAAGACGCAGAACTTCCTCTTTAACATGTGACTTGTGGAAATATTTCAAAATATGGACAAGTCAAGGAAAGTCATAGTACCAGAAGTGGGTGTGGCCTAACCCGGAAAGCTTTCTTTCTGCTATGTACCTACTCACAATATTTTCTGGCTTAATTGCACAAAATATACACAAACGACCAACTTCATGTAAACTAGCGTGACCCTGATTGCACAGTTAACTAAACATGAATGAAAAGCTGTAAATGCAGCACACAGTGCTTGGTTTCCATGTTAATCTTACTCTGGGAACAGCATTTTTCAGATTAAGCTAAGCAGTAAATGGCTAGCTACATTTTTCACACTTGGCAACTAGCTAGCTAAAAAAGCCGATCCCCTACCAGATATACAGCATCAATACCCTAGCTAGCTAGCATTAGCAATGAGTCTGGGTTTGTTTCTGACACACTGCCGGGTCTTGTGAGTTTGTCAGAAATATTTCATGGGTAAGAGATGCTTGACCTCTCCATTCGAACCGTTTACTGGATGATTTGAAATGCTGCTACTTATGTTTCTGCGTGCCCACAGGTTCCTGTGAAGGCTATTTCCTCGTGTTATAAATGTCCTTTCCATTCGCACAAAATGTACACATTTTTACATACAGACTTGTACAGAATATACTGTAAATGTCTACAGATAAATGATGTACCCATCGGACCACCCATTCTGTTCTCCAGTCCTGAATTAACCTCCAGTCTTATAATCTGAACGGAACTTCAGAAGGGAAATGAAGTCATGAGAATGCGTTTAGGGACGACAAGTGCTTCACGGCAGCCTTAAAAGCCTCCATGCTCTTCTGCTGCTAATGTTTCCTGCCACTAATGCTCAATTCTGTTGACACCATGAGATGTGTACCACCATGGTTTCACGCGATCTTTGAAGTACATGAATAAGTAAATACCGTTGTGTTGATTCTGCCATTTCTCTAATTTCTAGCATACAGTGATGTTCGGCAGATGAAACAGGGCGTAAATTGGTGTTGACAGGCGGAGGCATATTACATCTGAAAAGATGTCTTCAAATTGTCTCATCGCTTTTTAACTGCAAGCTCTATGTGAAATGAAAGAAAAAAAAATACAGTGTATATTAGATGCTGCATCAACATGTTTCAAAGATGAGTCTTTTTGGTTGTTTGGTGCTTTACATATGCGTAGTGTTCATAGAGCTACATAACACTTCATGTGGTATAACCCCTTCATGACCTACTATGCATACTATATTAATATTTATAATGGCTTGTGTCAGCAGGTCATACATTTCCTATATTCTTTATGTCTCACTTGAGGGCTTAAGTAGGCGTCATTAAGCCCTATGAACACCGTTATCCAGAAAGGTAGTAGTAATATAGTTTATGATGGGATAGAATTCATTGGTTACTTCTATCCTTTATTTTGTTATATATGTTGTAATTGGTGTCATTTCAGGAGACATTGCTGAACCACAGAGCAGAATGGTGTGTGCATGCTCATCCTCGAGGCTTCCTCAGTGTGATTTTCTGACCACAGCACGGCTGTTGACTGGAGGTTTTTGGTTGATGGGATGTTTTTTTTTTTTTTTAATCCAGCAGTGACACTGAGGGGTATTGAAATGCTAAGAAGGTTGTTATAGCTGATACAGTCCTGCCAAGAGAACATACAAACACACAGAGATGGACAAATAATATCTGGTGGTCCAACACCACCACCACCACCACCATCATCATCATCATTCTTTTGAAACAAGGTGGACTTACAACCTTTACATTCATCCTACCAAGCCCAGTGACTCAGGTAGTTTTATTTGCTTAGGTTTACCACTACACTGTTTACTACAGGCACTAATACTGGAGACTCCTTCCATAAGAAAACAGAAAACTTCACCGTATCATTAAATAACACTTTTCTTCTGCATATTATTTATCTTAGATTAGCTTAAGCATCTGTCGTCCAAGTCCCTGTGAATGTACCATTGCTATAGAAACATGTGCTGTGTTAGTAATGTTATTTTCTCCTATTAAATCATTAAGGCTAATGAACAACATCTGAATGATTATGTTACGAAGGCGTTAAGAATAGCAGCCTTTTCTGCTGGTTATATTTAGCAGAACACGCCTAGTTCCTCACCAGCGTAACAGCCAAGGTGAAAAGGCTATTAACTCCGCAGCCCAAGAACCCAGTTACCACGTTAGCTTTCTGCATCCCAGCATCTCCTTATTAGCTACCTACGTGACTAAAATGTCCAAACTTGGAGTGTGGTGCATCCTCTCCGAGCCCACAGGCAAACAGGATGGAACAAAGTGACTGTGTACTTGGCACCCGGAGCACACAGCCACCCGGTAGCTCTCTCAAAGTCAGATCGAGGCTAAAGAGACATTTGTTTAACGATTTCACCCCAGTAGGCCCCGTGCTATTTTTACAAGGCGAAGCTGGTGGGAGTCGACACCTCGCGTGCACTGAAAACGCCATCCGTGGGGAGGAAAGAAACAAATGAGCTCGGTGCTGGGCCTGGCTTTGGTTCTGCATTCGCTGTGTTTGATAAAATCTGCCTAATTCTCGAGCTGTGTCCGTTTCTTCAGTTATTATAATGCGTTATTTTTGCGCCGTAATTAGACGACTGGCTTTAAGAGAGCTTTGCTCATGCGGACAGCTGAGGATGTTCGCCAGCATTCGAGCTTCACTCCTGTTTAGTCCATGCTTGCACAAACACATGCACATACACACACAAGAGTGGCGCAGTACAGCTGGTACTGTTGAGGCTGGATGGATCTCTGCTGCCCCCCCCAGTTGAACATAGTAAAGACATGCACACTTTTAGAGCAACAGAGCTATCATAATCACAAGATTTGCTCTAAATATTTAGTCAATCCTGTATTAATAATGCATTATAAATGCACTTATAATGTATCACAGAACAATCAGAGCATCATATCAAGGTCCTGTTACATTACAGTAACATTTATGTGCAAAACACTTAATAAAGAATGAAATTAGGCTCTGCCACAACTCTGTCACACAGTAAGTCATTATAGTGTGTTCATAAGCCTATTATAAACAGTAATGCATGATAACTTCTGGTATCTGTTCTTAAAAGGACATTATGTATCCTGACAACATGAAGTCATGTGCTCATTTTATAATGCGTTACAGCATAACGAGCGTATGTTATAATGCATTACAGCACGGATGTCTACAGATATTATAAGGCGTTATGTATCCTGGCATTAGGAAGTCATGTGCTCATGCTTTCTAAAGTGGCCACAATGACTAATGACCTTTATACAGGCTTATGTTACATAATAAGATATTATGAATGCTATAAATCATAAAAGAACTTTTGAACTTTTTCAGTACAGGTACTATAAAAGAGTCTCTGTTATAATGCGTTACAACACTAGTGTCTAGTGTTCATATATATATATATATATATTATAATGTGATAAAAATAACCAAACATTATGAAGACATGGGTGTTTTGCAAATAACCATAATGAACTGAGCTTACATAAAGGTTAATGTCTCATGATAAAGTTTTATAGACGCTATATAAAATGCTACAGATTCATTTATAATGCATTATAAATGACATTATGAGGTTATGAATATTATGCACCTATCCATAACCTTGTGAGTATTCATACAGGTTTATGTTACACGATAAGGTATTAGAAATGCTGTAAAACATAAAAAATTAATTTACAGTGCATTATAATTTGAACTTTTTTCAGCACTGGTGCTATAAATGAGCCTGTGTTATAAGGCATTATAACACTAGTGTCTAGTGTTCATATATGCAAAAATGATAACGTGTTAGACACGGCTGTTTTGCACATAAGCATAAAGAACTGAGCTTATATAAAGGATAACTTCTCACGAAAAGGTTTCATGGACACTATATCATTTGTTACAGATTCATTTATAAAGCATTATAAATGCCTTTATGAAGTCATGTATCCATAATCCTGTGAGCATTCATACAGGCTTATGTTACATGATAAGGTATTACGAATGTTATAAAACATAATTTATGATTTTAAAATGTATTATGACATTAGAACTTTTTCAGCACAGGTACTATAAAAGAGCCTGGGTTATAGTGCATAATAACACTAGTGTCTAGTGGTTATATAAACAAAAATTATAATGTTTTAAGTATCCGGACATTATAAAGACACTGGTGTTTTGAACATAACTGTAACAAACTGAGGGTAACAGCCCACTCTAAGGTTTTATGGATGCTGTATAAAATGGTACAGATTCATTTATAATGCATTATAAATGATATTATGAATTCATAAATGTCACGACTGTATCCATAACCTTGAGAGCATTCATGTAGGTGTATGTTGTACTCTAAAGTATTATAGTCTAAAAAGTATTGCCTAAAAATGTGTAAAGTTTGAGATATAGCTTATAATTTCAGGATTCTGTGACTCTATGCTATAATTCACAATTACCATCGTTTAGCATCATCTAAACGATATTCTAACCTGGAAGACTCACCGCACCATATCCTTTAGAGTAGTGACAAGGACAGTAATATGTCCCTCTGATGAGAGCTAGAAAATATAGAAAGATACCGTGATCTTCACACTAAGAGGGGATTTTTTTTTCTTTATCATTTTCTAAAAATCAAGCACCTGGAAGCAGAGCAACAAATATGGCCCGGGTTGCGGCTTGAGGAACAGCTGTACGGTGAGATAAACCTCGGGAAGTGGAGGACTATAGTTGGGTAATAGGATTGCCTAAAGCTGAAGATGTCGACATCAAGAGCGGGACCCTGATAATCTTCACTCAAGTACTCCCCTACCACTTCCAGGCTCGCGCTTCAAAACTTGCAAATGTGATTGCTATGCGTAGCCCGCAGCATCCTCGACACTTATTGGAAGACTCAATCGTACAAAAAAAATGAAGCCGGAGAGACAAACGGATGAATGCGTTGTGACTTCAGGGACTACTGAGACGTACATGTGGCCTGAGGACTATAATGTGGGGTTCCTGCTGGGAAAGCGTCAGTCTGTGAGTCACAAAGCGCAGCCACGGTTTGCAGTCTAACATACTGTTTGACTTCTTTGGTGGCATTTGTTCCACTGCACAAGATAATCAATCATGCCAGTTTCTCGTTGGCCTCCAGCTAAGGGCCTCTACGTCACCATCGTATCAGGGAGAAAGTGATAAACTGTTTCTTTATGAACTTCACATCTGGCATGTCATCAATCCCGTGACCTTACAGTACAGAGAACCGCAGGTCTTAATCACAAAACAGTGAGTAATGACGAGTAGTAAAGCATGCAGGTCTACAGGCTTCGGAATTCTCTGATTGGTTTGTCTAACATTTTTCGGAAGGAGTCTCCAGTGTGAGCAATATAGAGCAGCTATATATATATATATATATATATATATATATACGTATATATATATATATATATATAGTTATATAACTCATATCTGTCTTAGGCACCCTATTGTTTTTAGGTACAACTTTTTGCTGGGTTTTGCATTCAAAATAAAAAAGAAGTAAGTATGACAGTCAAATTCTCCAGAAGAGCTGTGGCAGGTTCTCCAAGACAATCAGTAAAATTTAAAAGCTAATTTCCTTACAATTTCCTTATACATGGTACCTGGGAACACTGTTTAAGAAAAAGGCACACCAAATATTGACTTCCTTTAGTTTATTACAGTTTACTGCACTTTATAGTGTTTTCTTTTACGTAGAAACATCTTCATT
>JAOVVH010000037.1:1860657-1872391 GCA_028566435.1 Scorpiodoras heckelii
GAGCATCATGAAGAGGAGAATCAGACAACAGTGACCACGGACTGTTGAGCAGCTCAAGTCTTGTACACAGAAAGAATAAACACACCTCTGGAACAACTTTTGTTGAGTGTGTTGCAGGCATCAATTTCTAAATTTGTTCATATTTAAAAATTAAAATAAAGTTTATAATTGAAAACTCTGAAAATCTTTTATTTGTCCTTTTGTCTGTTAAATAAAGCTTCGGGTGAAAGAACAAATGACAGATTTCTATTGCATTTTAAGGTGTCCCAACTTTTCTAAACACCATGTGATTTTTCAGTACAGGACATCAAGAACAACATCCCAATGCTGCTGTAAATTTGTCTCATGTTCTGGGTTCGTATTTTCCTGTACTCATGCCAAAACATATCTGCTCTTTTTTTTTTTTTTTTTAAAAAAAAAAAAGCTTTTCATGGTTTATCTTGCCAGAAAAATCTCTGAAAATATTTCCATCTTACTTTAGCAGGCTGTGTGATAAAGATTGAAAATCTATGCAAGTGTCAGAGATTGGCTCTTTCAAGAAGAAAACAGATGCCTCATTTCTTAGAGTCTACTTTTAGCGTGGTCTGCTTTGTGAGCAAGAACACGGCAGCATGTGGTGGTGTTTTTTGTTTTTGTTATTTTTTTTTATTCGCACGACCACAAAGAAGCTAAACCAATGAGTCGCACAACAGCAAGTACACTTTCTGTCCCAGAGTAAATGTTGTGTACCGATTTTATATCAAATTCCAAATATCACTACTCTATGCACAGTGCATTTCACATGTATTTACCCCCCTTTCACACTTATGCCATTTTATCCACTGCAAAAAATTATATCTTAATAAAATGTGTTGAATATGGGCTAATATATCTTTCTTAATTATATTTATATTTATATTCCTGATTATGAGCTAATTCTAAATCAAATATAAGATTACTTATCATGTGTTTAGAAAGATTTCCATCTTTACACTTTCAAATTCTAGATCATTATTTTCCTTTGAGAAATACTGAATGCTTAAAATTAGTAAAATTCTCAAGAACCTATTTATATAGTTTTATGTACAAAAATATTGGCACCCCTGTACTTCTTTCAGAAAATGCACCACTTCTCCCAGTGGTGGAATTATACTAGTTCAGTTACAAATGCTTTGGTATTCACGTTTCGTTGGTTTTTTTTTAACTATAGTAGCAACACAAAAAAAAAAAGGAAAAAAAGCAAATCTGTTATGATTCCACACAGAACTCCAGACATGGACTGGATTAAATGAGTGGAACCCTCAACTTTATATCTGGTAACACACCCTTTGGAAATTTCAAGGAACTCAGTCACTTCCTGTACACTTATACAATTAATACTTTGTTGAAGCATCTATTTTTATGGCATTTTATGTCATCATTCACTCTTTTTGCGGAGGAGTCTGTCAGCATGGCACATCGACATGTGAATCTTTGCCCACTCTTCTTTGCAAAAGCACTCCAAATCTGTCAGATTGCAAAGGCATCTCCTGTGCACAGCCTTCTTCAGGTCACCCCACAGATTTTCAATTAGATTCAGGTCTGGGCTCTGGATGGACCACTCCAAAACGTTGATCATCTGGTGAAACTATTCTTTTGTTGATGTGGAGGTCATGCTGAAGGTAAAATATCTCTTTATCTTCAGCTTTTTAGCAGAGGCTTGAAGGTTGTGTTTAAAGTCTTGACTAAAACCCCAGGTTCCAGGTGAGCCCCCAAAATCATCAATCCCGATGCATAATGCTGCCACCACCATGCTTCACTGTGGGTATGGTGATATATTGGTGATGTTACTGCTTACGGCCATACCACCCTAAGAACGCCCGATCTTGGAAGCTAAGCAGGGTCGGGCCTGGGTAGTACTTGGATGGGAGACCGCCTCAGAATACCAGGTGCTGTAAGCATTTACGGGGCAGTCATGGTCTTGTGGTTAGGGTGTCTGCCCCAAGGTCTTGGGTTCAATTCTTGTGGCTGATAGGACTCAGCTGAAGCGTCGTTTAGCAAGGCACCTAACCCCCAATGGCTCCCAATGGCATGTGTGTTCACTGCCCCCTGTTGTGTCTCACTGCACGGATCGGTTAAAATGCAGAGGTTCAATTTCACAGTGTGCAAGCACAGTGACAAAAAATGTGTCACTTTCATGTACAGTGTTGTTTTTTGCCAAACATACCTCTAGGAATTATGGCCAAAAAGTTCTACCTTGGTCTCATCAGACGATAAAACATTTTCTTACATGCTTTTGGCAGACTTGATGTAGGTTTTTGTGAAATGTAGCTTGACTTGGATGTTTTTCTTTATAAGAAAAGGCTTCCATCTTGCCACCCTGTCGTTAGATGTAGTACACAACCAGTAGTTGCTAGAAATTCCTCCAGTTCCCTCTTTTTATTTTTCTGTCAACATCTTTGAGCCTCCTGGATCAGATTTCTTCTTGTATTTTCATAAATTGTGGAGGGACATCCAGTTCTTGGTGATGTCACTGTTGTGCCATATTTTATTCACTTGTTGATGAGTGTCTTCACGGTCTTCCATGGTGTATTTAATGCCTTGGAAATGTTTTTGTCCCCTTCTCCTGACTGATACCTTTCAACACTGAGATCCCTTTGATGCTTTGTAAGCTCGAGGGCTTCTGCTGTAAGATGCAACTTAGTAAATGTCAGGAAAATCCTACTAGAACAGCTGAACTTTACATGGGGTTAATCAGAGTCCCATTAATTGATGGCAGGTGTGTACTGAGTACTATTTAACATGAGTTTGAATGCGATTTTTATCGATTCTGAACTCAGTCGCATCCCCAATGACAAGAGCGTGTACAACCTTACGCAGTTACATTATTTTAATTTAAATTTTTCCTGTCTAAACGATTTCAGTTTGTTTTCCAATTGAATTGAACTGATTATAGGTCACATTACATATGTAAAAAAAAAAAAAGAAAATTCTGAAAAGATTTATCTTGGCCTTTTTTTTTTACATCACAAAAATGTGGCACATTAACAGGGCTGTGTAGAATTTTCATATCCACACTAGATGGTAAAAATTATTTGATTTTCATAAAGACAATAATCCTACATGCATAAACTCCAAAGTGTTTATCTTGGTATTTTTTTATATAAATATTTGAATTATACACATCATGGGTGTAGTAATGTGCTTTTTTGATAAACAATGCATTGAATACATCATTATTATTATTATTATTATTATTATTATTATTATTATTATTTATTATTATTATTATCTAATTAATTAATTGATTAATTTATTTTTATTTATTATTATTATTATTATATTTAAAATGATTATTATTATATTTGAAGTCTGCCCTTGGGCTGTATAATAATTCAAATAACAGCATGGGAGTCTGGGAATTAGAAGTTTTGTAAAAGCTGAAGTGCTTATATAAGGCACTGTACCTTCAGCAGGGCTTTTTTGTATAAACAAAACACTGTGTTAAGAATCAAATCTTTATTCTGAAACACTTGCAACTATTACAAAATATGCTGATCTTAGTTTAGAACCTTTAACCTGCTTAACTAAATGAAATCCAGTTTGAGTTTAAAGCTAACAATCCAACCTGCTGTTCAGCTTCAGGTCTCTCTGTCCAAACCACGAGAGCCTGTGCTTTCAAAACGAAAAGAGAAATGCAGAAAATCTCCGAGAAACATTGTCCTTTGGCATTTAGCATTTGCCACACAACAAGGCCTTGGTGAAAAAAACCCCAAAACGTATAAATCTTTCAAAAGGAGATGTTAGGATGGAGGAAGACATGACAAGAAAAGGAAAGACGCTAGCATTAGAAGTAGCCTCTGTGTGCACTGGATATTGGAGTATTTAACTGAACCTGGCTCCAAGACGAAGCCCCAATCTGTAAGCTCTGACATGATTTATTACCCCTGGAATGGAAGAACATTGAAGAAGGCAGAGTTGAGATAAAAAGGACGAGATGGAAGCTTTCATTTGCCGAGTCGTTCTATCTGCCTCGTCTGATCTTTTCTACATACACACTGAAAAGCACTTCGGGGGCCGTGCACTGTTGTGGCTAATTTTAGATTTCTAATGTAGTGGACAGCATTGGGGAAAGCTACTTGGAAAGTATAGTGAGCCAAGTTACAAGTTACTCTACATTAAATGAAGCTTCACTACAATGAGAAATGTAGCGCCCTACGGTGCCGTGACAAAGTATTTGCCCCTTTCCTAATTTCTTCTATTCTTGCTAATTTGTAATATTTCAATGTTTCAGATCAGAAAACATTAATGTAAGATAAAGACAACATGAGTGAACACAGCATGCAGCTTTTACATAATCATTCTATTCATTCCATGATGATAAAGATTTATTCAAAACCTAGATCACCCAATGTATAAAAGTAATTGCCCCCTTAGCTAGCAAGTCAGCTAGTTAACTAAATTCAATTGGCATGATTACACCCTGACCTGTAGAACCTAAACATCAGTTAAATAGAAGCACTCTGGCAATGTGAAGCTGGTTAGAAGCAGCACATGATGCCACGTTTTGTGAACCACCAGTGAGAGCCATTATCCATAAATGGAGAAAAGTTGGAACAGTGGGGAACCTTTCCAGGAGTGGCCAAGAATTTCACCAAGAGCACATAGACAACTCATCCAGGAGGTCACAGAAGAATTGAGACTAAAATCTAAAGACCTGCAGGCCTCAGTTGCATCAGTTATGATCAATGTACACAATTCAACATTAAGAGACACGGGGCAGAAATGGCATCCTTGGGAGAGTTGCAAGGGGCAAAACACTGCTGACCAAAAAGAACACAAAGGCTTATCTCACGTTTGCCCAAGAGCATCTAGATGACCCACAAGACTTTTGGGATAATATTCTGTGGACTGCTAAGTCAAAGGTGGAACTTTTTGGAAGACATGAGTCCTGTTACATCTGGTGTAAATTAACACCGCATTCCACCATAAGAACACCATACCTAAAGTCAAACATGGTGGTGGTAGTGTGATGCTCTGTGGCTGCTTTGCTTCTTCAGGACCTGGACGACTTGTTTTAATTGATGGAACCATGAATTCTGTTCTCCATCAGAAAATCCTGAAGGAGAATGTCCACGCGTCTGCAGTTATACAGAAGGACAATGATCTGAAGTACACAAGCAGGTCCACCTCTGAACGGCTCAGAAGAAACAAAACGAAGGTTTTGGAGCGGCAGAGTCAAAGTCCTGACTTGAATCTCATTGAGATGCTGTGACAAGACCTTAAGTGGGCAGTTCATGCTTGAAAATCCAACGGTGTAACTGAATTAAAACAATTCTGCAAAGTAGCATGGGCCAGAATTCCTCCACTGTGATGTAAAATACTTGGCAAACATTATCAGAATCATTCATTCATTCATTCTTTCATTATCTTAACTGCTTTTTCCTGTCCCCAGGGTCACGGGAGAGCCTTTGCCTAGCCGGCGGCATAGGGCACAAGGCAGGATGAACCCTAGACACACACTCATACACACTAAGGACACTTTAGAGACACCAATTAACCTGATATGCATCTCTTTGGACTGTGAGAGGAAACCGGAGTACCCGGAGTAAACCCACACAGACACGGGGAGGACATGCAGACTCCACACAGAAAGGACCCAGACCCACTCCACCCGGGGATCGAACCCGGGACCTTCTTGCTGTGAGGCGACAGTGCTACCCACCATGCCGCCCTTATCAGAAACTTTTGGCTGCAGAGTGGCACAAGCAGTTTTTAGGTTTAGCCAGGCAGTTACTTTTCTACATGGGTGATATAGGTTTTGAATAAATCTTCAATCTTTAATAAATGGAATGATCAGTTAAAAGTTGTTTACTTACATGTGAGAAATTAGAAGAAGAAATTAAAGAAATTGGCCAGGGGGTGAATGCTTGGTAAAAAACATGGTATAAGTAGTTTAATACATCAGAAGCTACTTTATGTATTTATTTATTGTTAAATTGAACCAATTTCATGCCAAATCAACATCTCAATTTGAAACAAGAAATAATAATGCAGTGTGAATGCAGCCCCTACCCTGTCGTAGGCATCAGCCCAAGGATTGGGACATGATGTCTTTGTGGAATACTGACCTGCTTCTGTATGCTGGTGGCATCACGTTCTGGTCCTCGTTTGAACTTCAGAAATGCTCAGGAAAGTGTAACGGACAATACCACAGTACTTGATTCTTGACTCTGTTGGGTTTTATCCAACCACATTTTGTGCATTTCACTAAATTATTTAGCCAAAGGTGACTCATTAGATCAGTGACTGCATAGCTACAGGGTTAGAGAGTTTGGCTCAGCATAGGGAGAGTTTTATTGGCTTTATTTACTCTCTCTGGTCTGATTAAGAACCTGATGTCACGGACTGTTTAACAAAAAGTCGACAACCAAAACAAACTGTTCGAGGCAATTTAATAGATTGGACAGTATCGTTATCTCATCTGTCCAGAGTCTGTGACTGTGGTTAAAAGTGGCAACATAAAGCAGTGGTATGAAAGAAAACAAGCACTTCAAATTGTCTTATTAACAGTGTTAAAGTGCTGATAAATCCTGACCACTTGATGTAGCTGGACCTTCATGAATTTTAGTTGCATACTGCTGCTCCTGGAGTAGTAATAAAATAACAGTAACCAGCTCTCTAAAATCTAACTGTCCTTCTCATTGCCAGGGTTCTAGCAGACCCTGCCCCTGCCTTTATCCAATACAAGTATGTGGGGTTTAGGTGGATTTGTGTAGGGAAAAAAAAATGACGTGAACATTACAGTAGGATGTCGATTACGCCAAAAAATATCAGACGTGTCACAACTACATCTCTCACATGTTCCATTAATTTGGATGACCTTTTCCAAAATGTCATACTAATTGAATGGGGGTTTCCTACAGAATTGATTTTTCCTCCTCAGTAGAGAAGAGTAATGAGCACCACATGCTAGCATGCACAGTGTGCGTCATTCCGTAACACCACCTCATTTGGATATTAAAATCTTGTCTTTTGTACATATTTCTGTTCTAGATCCTTGTTTAGACCATCAAAGTGCATAAATGAAATGAAAACGTTCCTCTTGTATTTTTCTGGTACTTCAAAATATTATATTTAGACAAACCACCATCTGTGTTATAGTAGGAGGATTCCCAGATTTTGACTCTAGTACAAGATCCAGATAGCAGAGACGCCTGAATTTTTCTGGTCATAGCAATTACGAATAAAATTGGTGGAAAGACTAATTAACTGAAGGACACAGGATGTGTTAGTTTTGCTTCATGTTGACTTTTGCTACATGAAGTCTGGTTTGAAAAATGTCACCACCATGCCATAATTACAACTCTGGAGCCCTGACTTTCTGCGGGGGTGTTAGTAACAAAAAGTCATGGCACCAACAAAGACTGAGATTCATCTGCAAATTTTGCATGTTAAACTTTTTATTGTTGGTGATACAAACTTCTGAAGCGGTCTCTAAGGCATCATGTGTCTAGTTTAACTTGGACCTTCGGTTTTACAAACTCGGAAAACAAGGATGCGGGGCTGGAGTGTCTTTGGATGGTAAACAAAATGGAGGAATTGCTATTTCATGGTTGTCTTTCTGGTTCTGGAGGACATGGTGCGTTAGAGGTGTGAACTCTGAGTGAAAACTATGCTAAACTGAATTTATGAAATGTTTTTGCTACATTCATTTAAATGACAGTTTGGTCTGTTGGG
Organism: Scorpiodoras heckelii; assembly: GCA_028566435.1. NCBI lineage: Eukaryota > Metazoa > Chordata > Actinopteri > Siluriformes > Doradidae > Scorpiodoras > Scorpiodoras heckelii. Next base: position 1,868,356 of record JAOVVH010000037.1, read on the forward strand.
TGCAACAGAAATACCAATTTACTGATGATAATTCTGACATCCTGCTATATAATTTTACCAAGGAAATTTTGGGGAATTGAAGATACTTATTGTTGCAGTTTTGCAAGTGGAATTTTTGTGTGTACAAGACTTGAGCTGCTCAACAGTACGTGGTCACTGTTGCATGATTCTCCTCTTCACGATGCTCCATACATTTTCAGTAGGAGACAGATCTGGACTGCAGGCAAGCCTGTCAAGCAGAATGACTCCTGGCATTGTCCTGCTGACTCCCTGAACTTTTCGTGAAATTGCAAAGTGTAGATGGAGGAATTGATAATTCACGGTTGTTTCTCTGGTTCTGGAGCATGGGGGGTGTTAACGGTGAGAGTGAAAGATATGCTAAACTGAAGTTCTGAAATGTTTTTGCTGCTTTCATTCAAGTAACAGTTTGGTCTGTTGGGTAGTTTGCCTAAATGTAACAAACATACAAGTCCGTAGTAGCTAACATTTGAGGATACCGCTGGTAATTCTGGCATGCTGCTATGTCATATTACCAAGGAAATGTTAAAGTTTAGTTATTTTGACTTCTTTGTTGGACTTGTTTTGATGCTAAGTGACACACAAACTGGGAAGAAGTCAACTATGAGGATGGCTTAAACCCCATGGCCAGAAAAGTTGGGACACTTTCTAAAAATGCAATAAAAACTGAAATCTGTAATTTGTAATTCATTTGAACCTACTCAAAAATATTTGGGGCAGAAGTGTGTTTGCCACTGGGTCACATCACCTTTTCTTTTAATTATTCTTGTTAATAGTTTGGGAATTGAAGATAGTATTTGTTGCAGTGTCGCGAATGGAAATTTGACCCATTCTTGGCCTTTACACCCCGAGAGTTCCCCTGACTCCCTGAATCTTTTCATGATATTATGAACATTCTCTCATGAAGTTTGGCACAAAGTGGTGAACCACGACCCATCCTTGCTTTCAAAGACTAAGCCTTTGGTGGAGGCTCCTTTTATACTCAACCTTGATGACCCTCACCTGTTACCAGTTACACTGATAATTGTGGAAACTTCCAGAACAGTGTTACTTGTAGAACCTTTTTTAGTCTTATTTTGCCTCTGTCCCAACTTTTTTTTGAGTGTGTTTCAGGCTTCACATTCTATTGTTTTTATAATTACAAAAAACAATTAGCGGGCGGCACGGTGGCGCAGTGGGTAGCTCTGTCGCCCCACAGCAAGAAGGTCCCGGGTTCAATCCCCGGGTGGAGTGGTCTGGGTCTTTTCTGTGTGGAGTCTGCATGTCCTCCCCGTGTTTGCGTGGGTTTACTCTGGGTACTCTGGTTTCCTCCTACAGTCAAAAGACATGCATGTTAGGTTAATTGGTGTCTCTAAAGTGCCCCTAGTGTATGAGTGTGTGTGTGGGTGTGAGTGTGTGTGAACTACGATGGATTGGCGCCGTGTCTGGGGTTGATCCTGCCTTGCGCCCTATGCTGCTGGCTAGGCACCGGGTCTCCCGTGACCCTGGGGACAGGAATAAGTGGTTAAGAAGATGAATGAATGAATGAATGAATGAAAAAACAATAAGGTTTGTCTGTGAAAACAGTAAAAAAAAATTTTTTATTTTTTTTACTCATCAGTTAAACAAAAGTTCAAATTGAACAAATTGAACTAATCACAGTTTTTTGTTTTAATTATAGTTTTAGAAAGCATCCCAACTTTTTTGGAAATGGGGTTTCTATGTCGGTTTAAATTGGCTCTAAAACAGAGGAATAGACAGACAGTTATGGTAGTGTGGAAAGAAGAGTATAATAGGTGAATAGAGGTCATGGCTGCTGGGTAATTATTTTTTTTTTCTTATGGCTGTCAAAGTGTCAGAGATTGTGGGGAAGCTGCAATCCTGCCATCACTGAGTTGTTTCTAACTGTGAGCTTGATTTCTGTGACTGACCGTCTATGTGCTCCCAAAATCATGCTTTAACACTGGTAGAACTAATCTGCTAATCTTTTTTTTTTTTAAACTAGCAAGGGGCAACATTGGCCTTTAGAAAACTAATTTGAATTTACAGCTTGTTGTTTTTTAATAAAAAAAATTAATCTGAACCCTCAAATCTCAAAAATTCATATGTTAAAAGTGCAGATTTTATGTAAATTAGGCCAAAAGTAGAAGTATTGGCAATTCCTGATGAAAAGCTGATGCTTTCAGAGTGATCAACAGCAACCAAAAAAGCAGTGATGATATACAGTTAATGCCTAGGATAACTATTTAAGTAACATTCTAGCTAGTTAGGTTTAGCTAGTTATGCTGATGTTGGTTTGATAGCAATGATGATCGGGTAATAGCCAAAGTTAGCTGCTTAATTGTGATTGATGAATTTTAGTAGGACATAAACAAAAGCTTTAGATGCACTTTCATTATTAAGTTTCATATCTTCCATTTAGTCTCTCTTTAGCTCCACTCTGTCACTCCGCTCAGCTTAGCTTCTTAGCTTCTTTTCATGGATGTGAGCGTGACAGATGACTGTGATTAGTTAAATACTGAGTCTGACCTCTCAAAGTCTCTGCTTTTCCCTGGGAATCCTGGACACTTCACACGTACACTAATATACATAAAATCTATATATATTTTTTTGAATCTGAATTCCCATATCACATCCCAGGCCAGAAAAGAGTAGCTCTATAAAATAGACCACAGAAGAAACAAAAATGTAATGTGACATAATTCAAGAATATGAAATTTCAAGCTCCATGTCCAAGCTCCCAGCTTTAACTTTAATCTTCAACCAAAATGCAGTTAAACAAATCCATATCTCTCACCTTCCCCATTTTTGTTTCATTTAATGTGCATTTAAGTTTTGCTCACTGTCACCGGCATCTCTCTTTATTTTTCTATTTCTTTCTTTGTTCTTCTTTTCTTTGTGTGAACCTTTGATTAATCCCTGGTGTCTCTTGAACCATTCAGCTTGTGTAGGCTTAAAAACTTCTCCAAAGCAAGATGTAAAAACCTTCTGAAGTCGTCCCCAATGATCCCGTTGGCATCGGTGCCCTTTTTAGTCCAAATATAATATCAAAGAAATATTCTGCTCCTATTCATATTAATGGACCAAAATCCATTGTTCGTAACCTGTCTCCGGGGAGGATTTTTATTCTGCAGAAGAAAAAACTAAAGATTTTGCTGTTTGGGATCTCTGCATGTCAAGCATGTTGGTAATCTGCCAATCCGCTGAGTGTTTATTTATTTTATTTTTTTTAGCTGTATGAATAATAAGGAAGGAACAAATCCATAATCGGTGACCCATAAAACCCGGTGTACAAGCTGCACTGTGAAGACAGATGGAACAGAGATGTGGCTAACATACTTAAATAAATATCTGTTTAACATCCATTTGAGGAGCTGGATTCAGGAGAATCTGTTATGATTTAATGATAGTCGTGTTTGTTTAATCAATAAGCACACTATAAAGCTAGCAGGTTAAGATGACTTCTATAAAGCTTAGTTTAAATATTTAGTATTTCAGGCTCTGAGCAAACATCCAGCCATCCATAAAGACTAGACTGAACACCCTAAGAATATTGAGAGAAAGAAAAAGATAACAGTGGAAGCATTCTCCTGGAAGACTGTGCAAGATTTGTAGATTCCATCACTAGAGAATTATGGATGTATGAGTACGAGCACAAACCCCATTTCCAGAAAAGTTGGGACACTTTCTAAAGATGCAATAAAAACTGAAATCTAATTTGTTAATTCACGTAAAGTTTTATTTATCAAACAAAAGGACAAAAAAGATTTGCAGTGTTTTCAATGATTAACATAATTGTATTTGTTAAATATAAACAAATTTAGAAATTGACACAACACACTCAAAAAAGTTGTTACAGAGTTGTGTTTACCACTGGGTTACATCACCTTTTCTTTTAATTACATTTTTTTAATTGTTTGGGAATTGAACATACTAATTATTGCAGTTTTGCAAGTGGAATTTTCTTGCTGTGTACAAGACTTGAGCTGCTCAACAGTCCGTGGTCACTGTTGTCTGATTCTCCTCTTCATGATGCTCC
>JAOVVH010000037.1:1903862-1915208 GCA_028566435.1 Scorpiodoras heckelii
TCCAGTGCTGGCTGAAGATGACTGTCAGTCTTGTTGACAGGTTACCTTTTTATGGGTCCAAAGTCTGAGTTAGCAGTTCCATAGGTCAGGTCCATAGACCTGATTTGGCAGTTGAGCATTTGAGTTTTAGACTGGCTTTTACACTTGATGATTTCTTCATTTATATTTTGGAACACCATTCCTGCTAATGTTCACACTGTAACCATATCACAAGTACAACCCATCCTAGCTACAGTGCTACCAGCTGCAGTAGCTTTGGAAGCAGAAAATCAAGAGAATTTCTTCAACTTGACTGCATAACATTAAAACTGATATTTTTAGCTACATTACTGTGGCAGTGACTTATTCTAAATTCAACACAAACCTAATCAAACTCCACATTCACTCAGCAACAAGACTCATTCTTCATTGGCGCTCTGACCTCCATGTTGGTTTTTTCGCTGGTCCCCTAACTTGCGACTCCCAACAATTGGCAATTCAAGCCAATTGACCCTTTTCTGAAAAGTCTGAAAATATCTCTGCAGAAACAAACAAAAAAGTATATGATAGTGCTTGTTTGAAGCAGAAGCTTCCTTTAGCCCTTGTGGCCAGATTCCTATAGGATCCCATGTTAAACCTGCACTACATGTTTTTGAGAAAAATAAGCCTGTTGCTAACGCTTGGTATCTTAAAAAGTCATCTACGTATATAATAATTCCACTGAGTCACAAATCTAAACATTTAAATCCTTTCTTTCTAAATAGCATACCTAGACTATGATGTTGATACGTATTAGTTTCTTTGCAAGGGATGAAATTAGAGGTTATGTTCCCTGTGTCGGCTGTACCAGTGTTTTCTTGCAGTCGTTCTATTCCTATAATTTAATGTCTTTGTATCCAAGGGAAACAACATCAATGGCTGTCTGATTAAACAAAGACTTTTGTGTGTTTGGGATAAGCAGCGTGTGCTATTCCAGATATTGAAAGCTTATTTTTGGAATTGCTACTTGAGAATTACTGCAATTTTTTTTTTCTGCATGCAGTCTCAATTACCTGAGGTACAGGTCAGGAAATAAGAAACCAGAGTGCATCTCGTGTGGCGAGTCTCAGATGGGGCTCTCTGTTTGCCATTTCCACTTTCTTCTGACCTGAAAAGAAATGACTTATTTCCAAATATTGCTGCCAAAACACAATCGCACACAACCCTGATTAGATTTTACCAAATCTCAGAAGTAATTTGGACCAAACTGGAAAGACAGAGGAGATATAACTGGTTGCTTCTGGACCATTCTTGGTCTTCGGATGAAATGAAAAGTATGTCCTGTGAAATATATGTGACTCGCAAAGCTCAATCCCTCATCACCCCCCACCCCCACCCCTCAAGCTTACTTTTTCCCCCATAATAAACTTGCTATTGCTTTAGCCGACCTTGATTTCTAAATTTGGCTGGGAATCATCTGCTAATTGGGAATTGGGTATATTTAGAGATTGATGTTTACTTTAATCAGCCCGATAACTTGACTCTATTCCAATGACAAGCTTTAGAATAAAAAACTTCTGAACACCGTTCAGAATAAAAAAACTAGAGCGTCTGAGCAAAACTTATGTCTGAACTACAAATACTTTGAAACCCTCTCCTTCTGGCATGTTATTATCCTCCGCTCAGCTCTCGGGAGGTGTAGCTCGGATCCATACATCCTCTTTAGTCTCCCTTCATTTCCTTTGCTGTGTTTGCTAAAGCACTCTTCTCTTCCATTTATTAGACCAAAAAAAAAAAGAGTAAAAAGAAGCCAAACCAGCCTGCGCTAATGCCAGCGGGAAACGGAGCGGCTTGCTAATGTGGACTGGCAGGGGCCATCTATTCTCGCCGTGTGATCCAGCGCTGCAGAGTTATGCTCTGCGTGACACCGGAGACCTCACTCCCTTTAGGAGATTTACCAAAAATAAATAAATAAATAAAAAAATAACATAAACGCTCTAACTCGATACTTGTGCAAACCCAAGCTGACGGGTTTTCTGGCTTTGTTGCAGTGGCTCTGTTTCTCATTATTTTTTCATACTGTGGATAAATATTTTATAAAGGAATGCCCTGTACAATGCACTATTTCAGGCTTAATATGCCACCTGTGGTCTTGAATATGTACTAATGCTCTTGTGGTTTTAAATGTGTGCAGAATTAGGGACTTTTCAAGGCTGAAGGAAATAAGAAAAAGTATGATTGTTCATATAGGTCTCAACTCGGACACTGTTACAGAGCAGAGGTTTTTTGTTGTTGTTGTTTTAGTTTTTTTCATCGCTGTAGATGAATTTCTTTGTTTATGAACGAACACAGGAACAAATTACAATGCATCTTTTTGCATTCCAGGCATTTTTAGGAATTCAGCGGACTTTTTGCCATTAAGGGCAGCTAGCAGTGAGTTATCAACAGAACCTGAGCAGTGTTTGCACATAATACAGTCTGTTCTCCAAACAGCAGCTCAGAGAAACCATCTCAGCTATGTGTATTGATTTATGTGGTGGATTTATGGAAGCATAAATGGCCGAGACAGGGAATTGGTTTAGTGTCTGCAATGTTTTGACCTTGGCATGACTAGAGCTGGTCAGATTCTTGAGGCTGAGTACATGCAACATAAGTGTGTGTGTGTTGTTATTGTTCATACAGTCTTGTATTACACCTAGCCTTGCATTACGTTAGAAAAAATCTGAGATGGTTTTAAATGAATAAGCACGTTGTAGCTGGTAAAATCCTAAAACCAGAATAGGACTTAACCCTCCAGAAACCTCACGTTACAATAGAGTCAAGCACTGATTAAGAACTAATTAAATAAATAACACAAAATGATGTAAACATTCATAAAAGGAAAAATCGAATTGGTTCATTTAGAATGAAATAGGGCATGAATTTCCCCAACGCAGATAAGAAGAAAAGCCTTGCAGGTGGGGGAAAAATCAAATTTTTATTACAAAATGCTGGAACTTTTTTCTTTTTCACTTGTGTAACAGAAACGGTAAGAAATCGAGGCAAATGTTTAGTGTAACTGCAGCTCAGTAATAAGCATTTCGTCCATTTTTTTAAAAACTTATCAAATAGACCGAAGTCCCGCCTTCTTTTTCAGTTGGTTCAAAAAATTGTGATTTGCGAATTCAGAGGTTACCTAAAAAATGTACGGACCAAATTATGAAATGTAAGTATGTGCATTGTGCATCGTTCACATCCTTCAGCCTTTCCTCATCAGTGAATGGACTTATTCGTCTGCCATTTTAGCTAAAAGTATAATTCTCTATTTCACCATAAACTGAATCCTGGCTGGTGGACCATTGCAATTAATAGCTGAAAATGTCACGATTAGCTCCTGGCTTAAAGCTGGAACTTTTACAAACATCATAGTCTACAATGTTGCTTACTTTAGAAAGCCAGGGTCTATGCTGTATTTCATCGTTTCTTACAGTTTGACTCAAATGCGACACTTTATATGAGATTGCATTTCTTTATAGATCAAAGCTAAATCTATAAAATCAAAAATACCCTAACCCAGAGAAACTGAGGCACCTTTATTATATTTTTACCCTCAAATCTGCTATAATCCACCAGGCATCAGAGCTGCGTCTCCTCTCTGAGCTGTACACGGTGCTCAGCGTGGCGACCTCATACAGGCGGATTACAGCAGCTTTCTGTGTGCAGCAGAGACGCCCTGCAGCTCAGGTGCTGTGAGCTGTGTAGGCTGAGTGTGTGCTGTGCCTCAGGGATCCCCCGGCCCCACGTGTTAATCCCCTGTGGCCCCGTTGTGTTTCGTGTATGCTTTAATCCCGGGCCTGATGGAAGCAGGAGAGTCACTGCCTGCCTGCAGCCTCTGTGCTGCTTTTAATTAGCTCCTGGTGGAGAACCGTGGTGCAGGTAAGGAAACACATATAAAAAAAATCTTCTATTCATGTGTCAACTGGTTTTTAAACACTTGAGGGCACGCTGTTATAGGATAATAATCAACAGAATGGTGGCATGGAGCTCCTGTTACTTTTAGGACATTTTCCAATAACACTGTTTTGGCAGACGTTTATTCAACTTATAACGTAGCAATTTTCCAACGAAATTATAGCAGTTATGAACACTGATTCCCTTTTCTCTCCCTCTCTCTTAAAGAAACTGGAAAGCAACTCCACTGTCCTGAAGATGTCATAGTTACGTAATGTAAATAAATCTGCAGTGTAAAAAAAAAGGAAAATAAAATAAAACAAACAGACAAGACAAACAAACCAAAAAACTAAGTAATTTTCTAAGTAATTTTCTGGCAGCAGGCGCGTAAGAAAATGTTTGCTTAATAAATAAAATAATAATAATAATAATAATAATAATAATAATAATAATAATAATAATAATAAAAATAATAAACACATTTAATTATCTGTGCACCAGAAAATGTCTATTTAAAATGAATTATCTTTACCATAGTTAACATCTAAAATAAACAAAACAACAACAACAAAAAAAAACAAAACAGTAATTTTCTGGCAGCAGGGGCATGAGAAAATGTCTGCTTAAAAAAAATCCACAAATTAATTATCTTGACCATAGTTAATATTAAAAACAAAGTGCACCAGAAAATGTCTATTAAAAAAGAATTATCTTTATCATAGTTAACATAAAATAAATAAATAAATAATAATAAAACAGTGATTTTCTGGCAGCGAGGGCATGTGTGTGTTTGTGTGTATATATGTGTATATATATATATATATATATATATATATATGTGTGTGTGTGTGTATATATATATATGTATGTATATATTAACTTTTACATGGTACACATAAAACATAACCATAGTTAACATAAAAAAAGCAGTTTTCTGGTAGCAGGAGCATCAAATAATGTCTTCTCTTTTAATATCTTTTCCATAGTTAACATCTAAAATTAAAAAACAAAACGTCCTTTCTGAGGATCAAACCCACAATCTTCTGCATACAAAGCTGTGTCCTTTATCCACAAGCCCATGGATTAGCTTTTACTGTTGGTATAGAAAGGGCTATGAATCTAAGACCATTTACATAGAAAACAAACAAAAAACATTTAATTTTACATTATAAAAACCCAGGTTTCAATTAACAGTCAGAAGTGTCAAATTTAGTTTGTTTTATTTAAATACATTAATTAACTGTCTAAGTGAAATCATTTTCCATATTTAAATGTAGATTGACTGAGCTCGTACGTCATGTAAATTACAGAAAATGCTGCAACTTTTCTCAACAAACAATACTGTGTTTTTACAGTTAGTTTTGTTAAAAGTGTCTAAAAGATGTTCAAAAACAGATATTTAATGTAGTCCATTTATACAGATTTTTTTCATAAAATTTTGAGACACATTTTAATCAACAGTTTATTCTTGTAATTCTAATGTAATTTACTGTTTTAAAAAACTGTAAAAAGATTTTTTTTTTTTACAGCCTGTGATTTGCAGCTGCACTGCTGTCATAGCTGCTGTTTGAGAAAATCAATGCCTATCTTCTGACCAATCAGAATCCAGAATTCAACAGCGGTGAAGATGTCAATGAATCCCAAGTTTTGTTTTCTCCATAAAGTCAAGAAAGGTTTTCTGCATGCATAAAAGGATGCAACGGCTGTGTCATATCCAGACGGAGAACAGAGATGGGTTGTGTTTAAATGCTTATAATCTGCTTATTATCAGCTTCCTCATGCGTGCCACTTTGTCGGTTTGTACAGAACCCTGGTGTGTTCTCGGTGCAGTTCTTCAGGCATGTGAGGATGCAAAGAATCACCCTCTTTTTTTTCTCCCCCTGATTCTGCCTAACAGGTATAAAAGCTGTAGTACTGTACAGTTTTCCATAAGTACGAGGAGTTTTAACACACATTCCGAGTACGTTTTGACAGCGCTGTAAATAAATCCTGACTACTGAACTTTTCAAACATCATGCTTTGCAGGCTTTTTGTAACCATATCCACATTTATGCTTTATGACAGCCAGTCAGACGTTGCTTTATTTTTTGCGCAGCCTCAAATATTTATTAGCGTTCTGTTATGCTGAATGTCAGTCATGACCTGGAAGAGAAAGATGTTACCAATAACGCTCAGTGCCTTGTGTTTGCAGGTGTAGTGCAGATTTCTTATGTTGGAATTATTAAAGGCAATCTGATTGTAATATCAGAGCCATCACCCGAGATGGGAAAATCCATAGCACTTTGCACACGGTGAATATAAAGCCGAGTCGAGAGCATAAATCATACAGTTCGGCTCTGTAGCCGGCGCTGTAGAGCTGAGTGATTATTATGATCTCTGTAGGTTGCCTCCATTTGCGGAGTGTGTCGCGTGTAGTTGCCAGGTATCCGGGTGCCATTCCAAACCTCACGTTTTCTGGGCAAATGGAGCATGATGGTGTGGTGCGGTGCTCCCGTCGGGACGCCGCGGGATGATATTATGAATAGTTACATTTAGCAGAGCAGTGCCTTGAGTTCAAAGGCATCATTCTGTGGCCTGTGTGCCTGCGAGGCGAGCAGTGGAAAATGTGAAGGTGCTCGAGACTTACCACCTGGAGTCGTAATAAATTCGCACAGTGACATTCCACAGCCTGGAGCTCTACCTGACCTGGCTCTTAATCAACAAGATGCAGGAACAAGAAGAAGTAGTGCTCCATTTCGAAACAGTCTTCATCCCAGATTAATAATCTTAGTTTTATGTTCAAGTCCGTGTCGATATGAGCTTTAGAAACATAGGGAGTTCCGTCGGCCTGTTCGGTTAATGAAGAATCAGCCGTCATTAAATTTTAAGTGAGCTGCCGGTGTTAAAAATGTATAATGCTCTAAATTTATCACACCGAGCTTAGTGTGTCTGGAGAAGTGAATTCACTTAGTCATGTTATACTGCGACATAATACCGCACTCAATATGATCAGTTATGACTCAGTGTTGAGTGCTTGATGCTGATTGGTCAGAAGTGGTTAATTAATTCTCTGTAACATGATTATTTAAAACGTTGTCACTTCTATAGTAACATCTCGCGCATAAATGGATGAAAAAATGTTTGTAATCATTGTATGATTTTTTTTGTCTGTGTGTGTGTGTGTGTGTGAGAGAGGAGACATTTATTTAAAATGTATAGAATGAGTCTCCAGTGTCAGTGCCATGTAACAATCTTGTCTCTGTAAATCGGCTTTAAGAGAGTGATGGAGAGTAATGGAGAGAGAGAGACTGCCTATAGCTGCTGTAATATAAGAGATGAAGATTTTCATGAGCTTTTTTTATAAAGGATAAGAAGTATGATGCATCTTTGCAAAATGCAAAAATGTAATCGTTGGTGAATTGCTGTGGTACACGGAAGTGTCAGAAAAAAACTGGTACACATGTGCCTGTGCAAACTACACAGCAGTGCCACCTATGCACATCGATGGCTCCACCTAGCAGTGCGTATATAAAGCGATGGACATCTATGGAAGCTTCTAGAGCTGTTTCCACCGTGAGTATGGCAAATGGAAAATAATTGATTTCAGTGTGTCACGCTTAACTCCGCTTCATCACAACAGCTCATCGTTGATTATTTTCTTTAACAGCACAGTATGGAGTGTTTCATTTCTTACTTATTTACTCAAAAACCCTACAAATCTAGGTACTAAATAGTTATATATTGTATATGGCATCAGAATGCAGTTTTATGCTTTGTTTTATGTGCTGTGCCCGTCCTGTTCTCTCCTCTTCTTTCACCTGTTTATTTTTAGTACACTATACTTATACCCCTGTGCTTTTTTGTTCTCTCTATCTTGTCCAGTTTGTTTACCTCTCTTCCTAGTTTCTCTCATTTCCCTCAGCATCTAGCTCCACTATTCTGTTGTTTCGTATTCATGCCTTCCTTAGCCACTGGTTTCTAACTTCTTTTTGTATTATGTCCTCAAGTTCTGCATATTTTTTGGATTTCTCTTGTTAGATGAACCAGACTCCCGTTGCTGAGGCCAGGCTTACTTTCCTGACTGACATAAGTACAATGTCCTTTATTTTCTTTTCACCGAATTTACTGAATAACATGTTTGAAGCCAGCAAGGGCATGGAGATTAACCTTGGCCTTGGATTTGCTCTCTTTAATAACCCCAGCTAATGTCTATTCTAATGCTGTCTGGAATAAACATTAAACCAATGTGGTCTTGCAAACTGGCAACAATTTGCACTACTCGGGCGGATTTGTCTGATTTTCATAAAAGGGAACAAAAGCTAAGCGCTTATTGCATCGCTTTGATGGAATTTGTACAAATTTTCTGCATGAAAGAGACGTGCATATACCATATACAATACTTCATATGTTTTTTTTTATGCATTTAACGCGTATAATGTGTATGTTATAGCAGCTATAAACATCATCGCTCACTTTTTCTCTCTCCAAAATACCAGAAAGCACAAATGGTGCATGACTACAACATCCTGGCACTGGAGACTCCTTCCATAATCTTCACCATATCACAGATTACGTTCTTTCCTTCCTTAAACCACGCCACACTTTTAATCCGATTATTATTAGCTTTAGATCATGTTTCACGTTTGCCGCACAAGTTCAGCTTAGGACCAAATGTTTAGGGTGTGACCTAGGACTCCATAGAGTTCAGTATCACTTCTGATATCTCACCTCACTGCTGGAGTTTCAAAACGAATCGGTTTCCGCTACACATTATTAATGAAGCCGTCTCGAACTCTGGAGAACATTTTTCACAAAGATTTCTATTCCGGCTTACTCTTGAAAGTTTAATGAACACAACATGTGTAATGTCAGTAATTATTCATGTGTGTAATGATTCAGTTATTTCGAATCCAACAGGAAGTACAGACAGGAGGGAGTCCTGGGAATTTCAGGGACACCAGGAAAGAGGAAAACGCATGTATAATACGTGCCGTAAATACGTGCAACTGTTCAGACTGTTAGATGTGTCTTTAAGCGTGTCTGAAAGATTGATGATGCGTTTTGGGTGAATCATTTTTGTGTACGGAGAAGGGAGTCATTTACAGGATTCACATGAGTCGCTTCCCGTTCTGTGGCCTAGACATTTTTCACATGTAATGCACGTTTCACAGGTTGTGCATTTATTTAGTTATTTACTTCAAAATAAATGAATAAAAAGACAGTATATTCCTTTATGTTCCTTTTTATGGCACAAAATAAATTTTGTACACTATTCCTTTTCACATGTGATTTTTCTCATATTCATTTTATGATTTATTTACTGGAACATTTCTCCGTAATTTATTTTGTAATGAATTTCCACTTTAAACTCCTTTCACCGACATGTTGCTCTACTTTGGCTTTGCTTAATGTTTTGCAACATTACCCACAATGCCGTGGTGGAAAATTCGAAAAGAAAAGGTTCTTGCTTGTTTGATTTTAACAGCTAACAGTAAAATTGCTATTATTTGTTATTACTAATTATCTTATTCATTAATTTTGAGGTTGTTATTTCTTTCTTTCTCCCATTGAACTTGATTGTAACTGCACTAGCAATAACCAAGTTCTCATTAGTGTCCTCATCACTTCCCAGCACTGCTACTAGGGTCCTGAACAGTTTGGTTCAGTGTTTAAGATGTTTGGAGTTCAAATCCCAACACAGCCAAGCTGCCATTGCTGGGCCCTTAAGTAAGGCCCTTAACCTTTGCGTAAATGAGATAAGTGTTAATCAATAGGATACTGGGTGTCTGCCAAATGCATTACCTGCACTACACCTCCCAGAATCCCCGGCAGCCGCATAAGATGGCAGCACCCAGCACAGAGACTTTAGTTTCCAGCCGTTCACAGTCCCCTGATTGATTATTAGTATAGTTTGTTAATTGCCTACACCTGTTCCTGGTTAAGTTCCCTAGTGTGTTTAAGTTCATTAGTTTGCAGCACAGTACTAAACACTATCCTTGTGTTTACTAAGCCTTTGTTTCTCTTGCACAGCTTGTAGTGTTTTTGACCCGGGTTTGTTTGTCATTTTTGCCTTCAGCCTAACCCCTAGTACCCAGCTTGGTGCTCACCTAACCCACACCTGACTTTGATCAAGTCTTGTAGATATAGTTTTGGATTTGTTTGCCTTGACTTAACTTGTTCAATAAACCTGTGTTTGTATCCTAGAATCCCTTTGGCAACTAGTGCATGACACAAGCGCTAACTTCTTACAGGAGTTACAAAACCCACGTCTCCACCCAACAAACCGTTAGACAAATCGCATCTTTTCTCAGAGCGCTCAGTTCCTGCAGCAGTAATATTCTCTGACTGAGCTTGAAGTGACGTTCAGTTTTTCAGCAGAAATTAATAAAACGTTGACGGATTTCTTTGAAATTGTCTGTATAATCTTCTCTATCAGTATATACTGTACATACCTATTGAATTTGCTGGGAAACATTTAACCAAGAATCTCTCCTCCTCCCACTTCTCTCCGGAATAAGAGGCTTATGATAAGCATCCGTCCTCATCCCCGGAGCCGTTTACTCTGATATTTGTGCTTAGCCTGCTGACTGCTGACAAAAGCAACAATACGAGAACGAGAGTGAATCTAGATCCTGAACACAGCAGCGGCTCTCAGAATAGCTCTATGATTTATAGATAACATGCGAGAAGAGTTTGCTGCATCACACACATCCTACATAGTGTGTCTTCTTATCACTTGTTTCAGAGATGTGATAAAGGCTTTAAAAAAAAAAAATGATGTGAAAGTGTAGTTCATTGTGTGAACAATGAGAGAAAAAAATGTAAGAATGTGTGCAAATCTCTGTAAAAGTATCATGTGAAGCTAAATTAATCATGTGTAAAAAATAAATACATAAATAAATGAATGAATGAATGAATGAATTAATTAATAATTTGTGAAAATTCCTGGTGAAAATTAATCGTGTTAAAAGTTGAAGATGAATGAATGTAAGTCACATCTGAAAATGAATTGTCTTTAAAAAAATCACAATTGAAAATAAATGAATGATGTTTAAAAAAAAAATCACCTTTGGAGAAAAAACATTGTAAAAACAGCGTGACAATAAATTCATCAGAATAAACAAACAAATATCTTTTTTCACAAATATGAAAAAAAAATAACTGTGTTAAAATCAAATTTGAAGATGTAAAAAATGAAAGTAAGTAAGAACAAATACATTCATCTGAAAAAAAATAAATACATGAATAATTTGTGAAAACCCATCTGAAAATGAGCTGTTAAATCACATTTGATGAAAAATGAAAGTCACATTTGAAAATGAATTGTGTAAAATAAATAAATAAAACAAACAAACAAATAAATAAATACAAATGAAAATAAATTATTGATGTGTAAAAAAAACATTTGGAAAAAATGTGACAATAAAGCAAAATATCATAGATAGATAGATAGATAGATAGATAGATAGATAGATAGAT
>JAOVVH010000037.1:1937839-1949770 GCA_028566435.1 Scorpiodoras heckelii
CAACAACATTTTCAATGGTCCTACGATGCCGACCTGCACGTACAACACAAATCAAAATGTGCGTTAAAACCGTGATTTATGCGTGATTAAAAAAATTAATCGCGCGATTAACGCAATTTGAAAAAATAATTGAGCGATTAACGCAATTTAAAAAAATGTATCGCGTGACAGCACTAGTCAAATTAATTTTTTAACATTTAATTACATTAATAAACTGTCGAAATAAAAGCATTTTATTTTATTAAATGTAGGTTAACTGCACTCATATCATGTAAATTACAGAAAATGTGGCTACATGTATTTTTATGGTTAGTTTTGTTAAAAGTCTCATATTAAAGCTGTTTAAAACCAGATATTTAATGTTGATTTTTGTTTTTGGTAAATCACATGACACACTTTAATAAACTGTTTTTACTTGTAATTTTAATATAATTTACTGTCATTTTGAAATACAAGGGAAACATTTTTTTTTAAATAAAGCCAGTATGCTGGTTAAAAATGTACAGAAAGATTGTACTTGAGATCAGTTCTGGTTAATATCAAATAATATTTACTATTATATTTAATACTTTAGAAAAACGTTCATTGAGCAGCACATTCTGGAGCATTTCTAGTTCAAGCCTTTTTTCTGGAAGCTAAACCTCCTGTTGTAAGCTTCTACTTTGGGGAAACTTTTGTGAACGAATTAAGTAAGGTTGCCAGATAGATTTTCTTTACCCTTTTGAGATCTTACAATCTTACTAAATGTAGACTCGAGAACTCAGGGTTTTGCTATGGGAATGTATTCCATGTAGAACCCTTAACTGTCTAAAGAACCATTGAAGAACCTCAGAAAGCTTCTTGCATATTTAACTATAACCTTCATAACTATAGCAATGTCATTGTAACCTCAAATCCTCCTCTCTGATGGTTCAAAGTTCTGGAAGTCTGAAGGGTTCTACCTTTCCATTTCTGGATGGGAAACCAGAAATAAAATGATTTAAACATTTTGTCTTTATGCTCCAGGTCACGAATCAGGTGATACTTAGCTGTTGAGTCGAAACAGACAAACCGACACTTTTATACCAAATGACACCAAAACATTTGTTTGGGAATTTGGCTCATAATAGCTGAGTTTCAAAAAAGCAATGAACCATTTGAGGACACACACACACACACACACACACACACACATGCACACACACACATACATACATACGCATCTGCTGACTGGAGCTTTAAAAATAAAGGAGTCATCGCTCAGCGTCTCAGTTATAGATTTATATTTAGAGACTTGGAATGCCTGAAAGAAATCCATTTCAGCGGAGAACAGAGGTTAATTCTTGTTTACTTTTTTCTCCACTGTTCTTTAATTCTTTATTTTAAAAAATGCCATTGACTAGCAATAAGAATAAGATAAATAAAAATTAAGTAACATGATATGGTTCTAGATTTAGACTCTTAGCTTCCAACTTGGATATGAAAATTAATTTTTGTAGGGTTCTACATAGGGTTCCTCAGGAGGATGATGTTTCCTTAAGGACCCAGGAGGATGATGTTCCCTTAAGGACCCAATTTTCTATTAGAATTCAGTTCTAGAATTCAGGCAAAATCCTACATCTAGAACCTTAAGTTTCACATGGAATTTTTAACTATCCAAAAAAGGACATTTGTTAAGAATTAACCTTAAACCTCTATAATTCAGATGTTCCTTTGAACTAGATTCATGGAACAGTTCTACTTGGAACTTTTGCTGAAAAGAAATCCTCTACATTGAGGTTCTACAGAGAAACTTTAATAGTTCCCCCACGGCAAGAAACCAACTACTTACAGTTGCCAGATAGATCTTTGCTCTATGATATAGAACAAACTAATTATGAGATTATGAGTAGTCATATTAAGGTTCTAGTGTATGTAGAATCCTATAATTTATGGTTTCCCCAATGGGAGTTCTCCACACAGAACCCTTAACTGTCTAAAGAATGCTTAGAGAACCATTGAAAGGTTATTCTTTTAAGGGTATATCCTTAACTCTTTGCAGCTTCACTAAATGCTCTCTAACAGTTCTGAATTTCTGAACAGGTTCTACTTTAAACCTTTTATTCTGGAAGCTAAATCTCCTAATTGAAGATTCTACTTTTGGGGAAACCTTTGTGACCAAATTAAGTAAGGTTGCCAGATAGATTTTCTTTACCTTTTGAGATCTAAAAATATTACTAAATTCCTACATCAGACCTCAGGGTTTGCTGTCAGAATGTATTCCATGTAGAACCCTTAACTGAGGGTTAAGGGAACCTCAGAAAGCTTCTTGCAATTATAACTATAACCTTTATAACTATAAATCTTTGTAACTTCAAAGGTTCCTCTTTGATGGTTCAAAGTTCTGGAATTCTGAAAGGGTTCTACCACTCCATTTCTGGAAGTGAAACCATTTGTTGTAAGGTTCTCGAGAGAAACTTCTGGTGTTCACTCAGACTGACAAACCAATTATCTAAGATTGCTAGTGGATTTCCCCAATATGAGATACTACAGACTTCTTACTTCTTATCTTAACTTCCTGGTTCTATATGGAATCCTAGTGCTTATGGACTCTCTATCAAAATATTCAGTAGTTTTACTTCAAACCTTTTCTGGAAGGGAAGTCCTTCTACAGAGAAACACCAAGGGTTCCCCCAGAGTGAAAAAATAATCAAATAATCAAGTAACCAATAATCTAATTTGTTTAATTAAAGAAAAATTAAGGTTCCATCTATCACAGTGAAGGGTTCTTGGGTTTGTACTGATACAGAATCACAGAATTTCTTCTGTATCTCTCTTTTATTCAACTATCTCAGAACCTATCACAGCCACATTTACCAAAGGTCACGGTAACTCCACAGGATGGTTGCGTCGATCAGAAAACAGACCTGTGTCCTCGATAGCTATCTTCCCACCCTTTTATCAGCACTCCCTGTGACACTTTGTTCCCACCCTTCAAGGTCCTTCTCCCTCAAGGCCTCTTAACCTGGATTTACTTGCACAACCTTTTGGCATTTCCTGATGTGAAGTTTCCAGACAAAGTTTTTAACAATGCATGAAGGTTTTACTGAGTGATTTGATGAGGAAAGTTAAATCTCACTGAAGTCAGCATCTTTCCCACATGGACAATCATAATGAGTCTGGTTTGATGGGTCATGCTAACTCTGGCTAGATGCATTGCTTATTTGTATTGATTTGACTGATTTCTGTCCTTGTTTGTTAGCTGTGGGTGATGGAGTCATTGACTGCAATGAAGCCACTATTGACTGCTTACTTAGTTTGGGCTTAATTTTAGCAAGTGAGCAAGTAAATAATGTCCTTCCACTTCCTTTGTGATTCAAACTGATGCTTGCGGGTTCCTGAGGCAGTGGATACATCCACATGGATGCCCTAAAGATTTGCAAGTCTCAACCCTGCATCAATGGATAATCTTCTCTGAATACTGTAGATTTGTACCTAAATCCATCTTCGGACTTTTCGTGAATAGAAAGTGTAAAATTCTTCTATATGAAACTTGATCCCATTCATACAGGGATACCATTCTGGAGGCTTTACTTTCATGCACTGTGGGTACTATTAAACCATGTTGAAAATCACAAAATCGTGATAAGTTTCCATTCTCACAGCAGAAACCGCTCTAGAATCTCCTACAGATGTCCATGGCTTTATATACGCACTGGCATAAGCAATCCATGATGTGCATAGGTGGCATTGCTATGGATTTTGCATAGGCTCCAGTACTGTTTTTTTCTGGTATTCAGTGTGTATGGGAGTGATAGCTCAGTGGTTACAATATTGGACTACTGATCAGAAGGAGTTCAAATCTCAGTGCTGCCACTGCTGGGCCTTCAGCAAGACCCTTAACCCTCATCTTCTCATTTGTATGAAATTTTTTAAATGCAAGTTGCTCTGGAAAGAGAATCTGACATAGATACAGAAATGCTATATCTATATATAATCTAATGAGTTATAATCCAACTGTCTGGTATGCTCACCAGTGCATGATTGATGAAGGCCGCTGGAGGCCAGTCAGGAGCAAGAGAGGCAAGATGCAGAAGGAAACACCATGCCGGGGCCTGAGTGGTACCTGATCGTGGCATTATTTTTTTTTTTTTGGAAGCTGATGGGGTACAATTTCATTAAAATGCAAATCTTAAGTAGAATTTTTTTCAAACGATCAGCAAAATTGTTGCTTTTTGTGATAAATTATCTGAATAGGATGCTAGGATATTATTCATTATTGTTATTAGAGCCAAAAATGTTTGGGCATACTTGCTGACTTTTCGAAATTTGGGATTTTGCCTGAAGTCAAGAACAGATAGAAAGTTTAAAGAGTCAAGTTAAAGCACTGCAAGTGCTTCTTGACTTGTCCTTCTGGGGATCCTTCATTTATACACATCATTCATTTTATAAAAGCCTATATTAAAGAGTTTCTTATCAGACCAGAGGTCCAAGAGTGTGCAGAATGTTTTATGATCCTACTATCTGCTAAAATCCAGAAGAGGATAGGTTCAGAGAGTTTTTCCTCAGCAATGTCAAAGAGCTAAATCTAAACATCTAAACATACAGATTTCTTTTAAGCTGCTTTGCAGCAAAATATATTGTTAAACCCATTCTACAAATGGAGCTGAATTAAATAAACGTCTGACATTTCATTGACAATATTTGGTGCCAGTGCAATTTCAAACCTCATTTAACAATGTCACCTTGGAGTTAATGCAAAATTAAGAAGACTTTTGTATTTGCAAAGCACATTCCCTGGCTAATAGGCTTTTGATTAGCTATTGATAAACAAGCAACCAATGCTAAGTGTCACCCCTTAACATGGACACACACATACATCGGGGTATCATATCAACATATCATATCATATCATCGTCTCTTATCAAACTGGTGTCTCTGTTTGGAAATAAAAAATGTCAATTGATTGCTCAGAGCTGAGGCGCGATCTGTGTTTTCAATGTTCAAGATGATAAATGACAAGCTTTCCCATGCTAATCTGTACGGCAGCGGGAGACAATGACCTTGGTCTCGGCATTATTGAAATCGAATTCATCTCAGATCATTAACAGCAATGCCTCATGGAGCTTACGCTTGCTTTCTCTCCTTATAGAAATGTCGGGGACAGGTGCTGATATCTCCCAGGTGCACTGGAAGCAGCAGTGGCTGGAGAACGGGACACTTTTCTTCCACGTTTCCATGAGCAGTTCGGAGCAGCTGTTTCAGGCCACGCAGCCCACAGTGCGAGAGCCGTCACAGGGCCTCCATGAGCATGTGCACCTGCTTCACATCTCCGTCATGGTAAGTACCCTCAGCTGCTGTGCATCCTGGCCAAAGCTAACTAATTAGCTAAAATGTTAGGCTAAACATTAGCTTCTAATGTCTGAGTTTCAAAACACAGCAGATGAACACCAAAGTGCCTTGAATTCTACAGCGTTAGGCAAAAAAATGGGTTCATACCCTCTGCTAAGCCAAAGAATCATTTGGGTTTCTGAACGCAACCACAAGTTCTCGCTGTGGTTAAGTAAGGATTCTTAGCTTACTAAGAGGGTTTTACTTGGAACCTTGTCTGAAAGGGAAACCCTTTACAGGGATGAAACAGAAATGTTTCATGGTGATAGATGGAAGGTTATTTTCTAATAGTGTATGAATGCCAATGATAAGGTTATGCAGTAAAATAGTGTTTGAATGTTCCTCGATGGTTCTTTGGCTAGGTAAGGTTTACCAGCTTTGTTTGAAGGAGCTCTATTTGGAACCCTTTGTTAAAAGAATCTTCTCTACATGGAATTGTTTATTATTCCTCCACAGCATCAACCCAAAGAACACTTTGGTCCTCTAGATGGAACCTTATTTTCTTAATCATCTGTGAATGATATAAGAGTATAGGAGTGTTCCAGAAAGTATCTTTCTTTAGGCACGGTTTCCCAGGACCCTAATCGGGCACTATTGAAACCCCTTTTTGAACAAGAAACGCTCTACATGGAACCATTAAGGTTCTCTCAGAGGAACAAATTAAAGGACCCTTCAGGATGCTAGATGGAACCTTATTTTCCACTGGATTATAAGTGATATAATATTATAAGCGTGTTCCTCAAAGGTTCAGTTCGTCCATATCATAGAGGGTTCCAACTAAATCCTTTCATGAACAAATGATACTTGTTTTTAAAAGAGACTAAAATGGATGGTGCTGAAATATATACAGAGCTCTTGGAAAGCCTCAAGAGTTCCTTGGTTGGTTAAACATAATACCTTTCTATAGGGGTCTCTTGGAATCTTCTATGAAAGGGAACATCTCTGTTGAATCAGTTTTATGTAATAATATTGTAGATTCAATAGCAGAGCTCATTTTCTCAGGTTTCAAATTACCTGTACCCTGGACATTTTTGTGTCATGCAGATTCCCCGGTGTCCTTCGTGTAATATTTTGCTCTGTATTTGATTTCAATCACTTTTGATGATTCATGCAGGATAAACATTTGCATGTACAATAACTACTTTCTATTCACTAAATCTGAGATCAAACATCTCTACTTTCTCATATCCAAACATCAGTCTTTCAGTAATAAGACAACCTAAACTCAAAGAGTAACTGTTATCATGTCTCGAAATGGCCACATCATCTCCACTAGACTATTAACCAGGCTAAAGGATTGCATCCACTTGGCACATGCATCCACTCTGGATATCCGAAGATTGACACCTGGCTTGCACAAATGATGTCCAATTGGGTAAGTGACTATGATCAAATGAGGAAGAGGCCCATCAGGTGCATGTCTGTGTGTGGGTAAGAGGCCCAAGACGTGCTCTGGCGTTTCGAATGAGCATCATTAACTGTAATACTGTCAGCTCGGTGACAGATACGAGAATCACGCTCTCTATTCTTCTGTCAGTGAGTTGTTGCTCACTCTCCCCCTCCTTCTAGTTCACGATCTACAGCTTGATAATCGACGCTCAGGAGGAGAGCCGCTGTCTGAAAAATGTGGCTGTATGTGATATGCAGCAGCATTTAAGGAAGTATAAAGAGAAAACAAATCTAAGTTTTAGCTTTTAGACACCGAAGTCAGCATCACTAACCATGCTCTTCAGATTTCACACATTTGGTAGCCAGCTTGCTGACATAAGCCCAACTGACAGGAATTAATGCTAACTGGATTTCTGAGATCATTTTAGGTCATATTCATATTCAAGGTCTTCACTCCTAGCTAGCTAGCTCGCTCCCATGAGTCCACTTGAGAGGATTTAGCAGTAACATGGTAGGTGACCAGGATTTTAGGTCATATTCATAAATATACATAATTGTACCTGCTCATACAAGCGACTTAGCTAATATGAAGAAGTATGAGTGGAATTAAATTCATGCTCTAAGTTTACATGTTAAAAAGCCTGTCTTTTAAAACGCCAGCTAGCTACCATGAGCCACTCTGAGAGGATTTTACACTAGCCAGCTACTTAAGCCTAACTGACAGGGATTCTGAGAAGATCTTAGGTAATATACATAAATGTACACAGTCATTACTGCTAATCCATGCCAGTTAGTTAACAAAAGCTAACCTGACAGGAATTTTGTGAAGATTCTAAATCATATTCATAAATGTGTGAAGTCTTCATTGCTGGACAGCTAACTAAAATGAGCCAAACTGTCTGGATTTATGAGAAGATGATTAAATGACGTTCATACATTTGAAAAAGTCATCACTGCTAGTCAGTTAGCTAATATGAGCCTACACGGCAGGATTTAACACTAGGCAGCTAATTACGCCAAATGTGTACTGGACATCTGAGAGGATTTAGGTGATTTTCATAAATTTACCTAACGTTCACTAGTTTGATATTAGACAGCAAGTTTAATCTAGTTTGTGGAAACTTTTGGAAATTATAGCATCAGTCAGAAACTTCCAGAAAGCCCATGAGCAAGACACTTTATTATAAACTGTTAATCTGTATTTGGGTTGTACTTTTTTTTTCACTTGTAGAAGCTTTATAAAATGACTAACCAAACTATTAGATGAAATTGTGTGCAAATATATCCTCAGAAAGAATAATGAGAACATTGGATCGGTGTCATTTTTGTACTACATTTTCTCAGTACATGCTGCAGGTTATTTTAATTAATTATATTTATTTATCAGTTGTTTAAGGCCAAAGATATGGTATATGTAGAGTGGTTTAATTTGAGACTATGGGACTTCTTTATTACTTGTATTTGCTTGGACTTCTTTTATTGATTCTGTAGTACCGCAGGGTGATTTGCACTCAGCCACTTGTTCCCCTTGTCAGAAGCATATAAAAGGAGAATTTAAGACCCCAGGGAGGCCAGTTACCTTTAATAGATCTGTGCCTGATTGGCCCGTGCCGTAGTCTCCCAGGCAACAAGGCCTTCTGGTTTTATTCATGTGCACATTACGAATATGAAGTGTTTATTGCTTGGGTACATCTCAGGTATACGGGAGGTACAATTTCTTTTCTGCGATGCATTGATAATGTAGCTGGGATTCTCAGCCTAGCAATATTGTAGACTATGCTCCAGTTAAGGCTTTGAAAGGAAAATATTAATGTGCCTTTAGATCATTTATACAACTCTTCATAACCACTATGATTTGAAACACAGATGCAAGGATTTTGCAGAGGTTTAGAACAATATTACAGTCAAGGATTCCACTTTGCATTTTATTGCTACCCCAAATACTACACTATAACACATTTCTTGAATATTTACCAATAATATAATAAAAATAAAAAACCCATTTCCAGAAAAGTTGAGACCCTTTCTAAAAATATATTTAACAGACAAAAGTACAGAGAAAATATTTTCAGTGATTTCAATGATGAACAGTGACCAATTAGTATCTTCAATTCCCAAATAATTAAAAAGTGTAATTAAAAGAAAAGGTGACGTGACCCAGTGGTAAACACGCCTCTGTAACAACTTTTTTTTAGTGAATTGCAGGCATCAATTTATAAATTTGTTTATATTTAACAAATAGAATAAGGTTTATAATTGAAAACACTGAAAATCTTTTTCTTTTTTGTCCTTTTATCTGTTAAATAAAGCTTCAAGTGAATTATCAAATTAGAGATTTCAGTTTTTATTTCATTTTAAGAAAGTGTCCCAACTTTTCTGGAAAAGTGTTTTCCACTTGCTATAATATTTGTTATGATTTATATACAGTAGATAGATTTGTTCATTTAATTGTTAAAAGTTTTGCTCAAGGACACGGCTCAAAGATATATAAGTATATATTGCATTCATCATTGTTTTAAAATGCTGCAAGCATTTTCTTTTCCTTTATATTATACCAAATAAAAATGATATAGTGTTTAGCATGGAATAGCAAATATTAGCAATGCATGAACATACAGACTTTGCAGGAAATACAAATAACAAGCTTGTAGGACTGCATTACACATCATTACATGGGGAGAACAAAACAGAGGGTGGCTTGAATTATTCCGCTTTAATTGGCACACTTGCCAGTCATGCCGCGCAAACACTAGCATACCGGGATAATGATGGCTCCATAGGTTACAATTTTGCCCCTGCTGCTTCTTGGAGGCACGGCCTGGCTGACGATGATGGCTACAGGTTCAGATAATGACTTTTAAAGCTGTGAGTTGTTCAACATGCACATAGAGGAAATAAAAATGATTGAAATGTGTAGTGGGAGGAAGGACGAGGAAAAGTGGGCTAGGAGCTCGAGTTCTCCCAGTGGGGATTTATAATAGCTGGTAAAATAAACATATAGAGTTGTACAGTATGCATAGAAAGAAGATGGAGGCATGCACACGAGTTCAAGGTTTCGAGAGTACATCGCATGGAACTTGAACACAGCTACAGGGAAGAGTTATAACTTATTTATTAGCACCGACTTGCACAATAATGTAGGCTAATTATCAGATCACCACATTGTAGCATGACTTGCCATGATGTGCCATTATTTTAGTTGGGAGGTTTATAACCACTATGAATGAGATAATTTCAAATAAAGGCTGTTATAAATAGTTCCTAACACCATAATGACAGGTAATCAGAGTGACTTAGCAGTATGTCATATCAGCATTATGTAAGTCTATGGACTCATAAGGAATGTGTCATAAGAGAGATTTATTTCACTGATTGCCCGAGTTATGTCAACTTGACATCAACAATGAAGGAACAAAAGCAGTCCGTATGAGTGATAATGCCTGCTGAAATGAACCTCTTCCTGTCAACTGATATAAACATGCCAAAACATCTTATCTGTTATACAGCCTGATGTTGGCATAAGACTTGCAAAACCTCTTGTTGGCAAGTGATAGTACCATGCATAATCCTTCCCCAAATCTCATTTCACCAAATCTAGTTTAGGATAGATCAGCCCGGGAAGTGTCCTTGTGTCACTCAGTGTCACTTAATATAGGTGTTATGTCAAGTTGAAGGAATGAAAGCAGTCTTAATGAGAAATGCTTGGTGAAATGAGCCTTAATGAATGTTTTTGTATGTTCCTCTGTACACGGTGCTAGGAAAAGGTTATGTAGGTGTCATGTCACTTCATGTTCAGAACTGGTCGTGCAAGTGAGAATAATAGAAAGCGGTTAGCTTTGGATTTGATTTTGTTTCCGAATCATGTCACAAATATGGCTCGCTAGTAAAAACTTTATGAAAAATGTCTGAAAGTTTATAATTTGCTAGAATCATAAAGCCATGTTGTGTATGAAAGGCTTTTGCTGCTTGTTTATTAGGACTGGTCTGAAGAAGCCAGTCCCTGAGGCAATTTCTAGCATGACTCTTGCCTGTTCGTCTTTGCATAATCGTTCATAGCAACCTGACGTTCCGTATGTACGACGCTCTGCCTGTTTTCGTAACGTTGCCTCGGGGGCCTCGGCATGCGCCATTGATTCAGCGTCTCATCCTCGTTTGCTGGATATCAAACACCACTTTTAACAGCAGCACGAGGGACTATCTGAAACTTCCACCGTTTGTAGCTCTGGTGTTCTGTATACAGCTAAACTAAAGCTCCGGCTTAGCGTACGGAGGGAGACAAGAGGAGGGAAGAAATGGAAATCAATTCTCAGCAGCATGCAGGGAAAGTGACCCTTGTTAATTAAGCAGCAGGTTGTAGAATCGGATGTGATATTTACTGTAATGTTGATGCACAGCGATGCAGAGTAAATACACTATTACTGGGTGAAGTAGTTGCCTGAGGAGACACAGTCTGTTTATCTATCAGCTATAATTAATGTAGTATAAGTTCCACGTACTAATACTGAAGATTGTGAAAAACAGAAATGGTGTTATGTATATTTATAAAGCATGAATACATCAAGCGTATATTTATGTGATGCTGTGAAAGGTAGAAGCAGGTTTCTGCAACAGCACTACCA
Organism: Scorpiodoras heckelii; assembly: GCA_028566435.1. Classification (NCBI taxonomy): domain Eukaryota; kingdom Metazoa; phylum Chordata; class Actinopteri; order Siluriformes; family Doradidae; genus Scorpiodoras; species Scorpiodoras heckelii. The sequence continues at coordinate 1,949,197 of JAOVVH010000037.1, forward strand.
ACATGCATAGGGACTAATGTAGAAGATAAGATTTAGAAGAAGAAAAATTATTGTTAGAAAAAATCTTTGATATAGTGAAAAATTCTTTGAGAATATGTGTAGGAGTTTACTTCTATAAAACGAGTGTATTTTCTGGTTTCTCTGTTGCATGGTATTTGCACCAAATTAACTTAATGATGCTAATGAGGTAATGACTGTTTGTTTACAATAACACAAGTGATAACCAGACCTAAATACTTTAGCAAACATTAACATGTAAATATAACATTGAACTGATAAAAAGTTTGACCATGTAATGTAATCATTGGCAAGTTACTGTGGGAGGAAAATGATCGATTTCAGGGTGATTTACTTATGTAATAAAAAGCAAAAGAAATAATAATAATTTGAAAATTATTCAATAAATAACATTAAAATAAATAATGTATTGCTGTAAGTAATACTGGACATGTTTGGTGTTAAAGCTCTATATAGAGATTTCTTATAAAGTGTTCCTGGATATTGAGCTGGTCAGTTAAGTAGCAAGGGGGGTTGTTAATCAGTTTCAGCTGCTTTGGTGTTAATGAAATTAACA